>WAAG01091136.1:0-17693 GCA_013390105.1 Tichodroma muraria
TCAGACTGAAACCACGACAAAGTAGTTGCAGGTGCCACCTTCTCCTTAAGTAGCATTTAACAATTCTTGCAACCCATGTTAAAACTTTTCTGAAGAGTACTGTGACTTTGCCTTGCTGTCATAATTTGTAGTGTGTGAAGTCTCATCTCTAAATATTATTAGCTTGAACCAGGTCCTCTAATTTTCTCCTGAACCTTTCCTTAAGTTATATTATTTTTGTTTCCTCTGCAAAGTGAGAGAGCTTAGAAAAAGGCTTGATGATGTTTTCTTGTGACTTTCACATGTCCTCCTGTGATTTCTCATGTATTTTCTGACCTTCAGAGCTGATCAGAAAAGAGCTTTCATAATTTTACAGTAACTTCTGTTTCTTTTTCTAGTTCTACATTATGTGTCTAAATATAGTGATTGTGACTGTCAGCTTCTGATTAATGGTTTCTAAAGCCAGGGATTGCACTGTCAGGTTGAATCTGATTTATGAAAACTTCAGCTGCAGAGGGACAACTTAATAATAATTGGCTTTCCTAGCTCCCCATCAATTGCTTTATCACTTAAGATTAACTTCTGCAGGAAATCATATCAGCAAAACCATCTGGCTCTCATGGCTTAGAGACTTTTATGTGTTTAAATATTCCTTCCCATCTGACCACTTCTTTGAGTTATAAAGCATTCCTATTATGCTCACACTGTGGATGCTTTCACTTAAGGAGTCCATACATGACTTGTATTCCACCTACATGAAGGATGACTACTCTCTTTTTACAGTCCTGTTATCCTACAGCTGAGTGGAGCAGGAACGGGAGGGCTCTCATGTGCTAATGACTGAAGAGACTGCACAGGAATGTGCAGCCTGTGTGAGCATGTGCTGAAAAGGAAAGGAGGAGGAGAAAATAGTTCCTCTTGATGGCCTGAAAGGAGTGGAAAATGAAGCAGGAGCAGGAACGTGAATATTGCAGTGTAGGAATAATGTTGGAAAGAAAGGATCATCTGAAGGAAGGAATGCTTCCAAGGACATAGAGCCAAATCAACATCAGTTAAAGTACAAGGAGCTACTTCAGAAAGATCAGTTCAGGGGCTGGAAGGGGCAAAGACTGATTGAAATGAGTTTTCCAAGGACAAAATACAGTTAGTCTCTGTCCACATTTTAATGCTACAGGACCATGACCTCAGGACAATCAGAGTCAAGGACATGACTGCTGTCTGTTCAGTTGGTCAGTGGGCCTAACCAAACATGACTCCCTCATTGCTGTGCCAATATATTTTTTTACTAATTTTCTGCATGAAATCCCAACCTAAGGCATGGTGTCCAGTCTGCTTCTCCTTCTGCAATTCCCACATATCCTTGTCTCTCATTCCATCTATCCTTTCCATGAACTCATTCTCCTCACAATTAAACATCTCACTGTCCTGATTAAGTTGTTCCCTGTTACTTCAGTTACATCCTAGTTTTCTTAAATCATGATCTTCATAGTTTTGCAACCCTGTTTTTAATACGCCCTTTGCTTCTGTAGGGAGAGTAAAGTTAATTTTTGTTGCATTGGGCTACTTTTTTTCACCAGTAGCATATTGTAATTTCCGCTTCTGCTGGCTAATAAGCAGAAAATACTATTCTATAACTATTAATAACTACCCATTTTTCTTAGAAGATAGAAAAGTTGTCCCTTCAACAAACTGGACAGAAGTTCTGTCCTTCACATGACAGCAGAGAAAAAAAATGGTTTACTTGCTTTCTGTTTTAATGCTCAGTCCTTCACCGAGACACATGCAATCCTCTCATTTCAGTCAGAACATAAATGTTTTACCAGAACCACTCAGCAGCCAGAATGGTTTGGGTGCATTTATTTTCCTATGCCACTTGCAGTCAAGTGCTGGCACCTAAAACACTTGTTTTAATTCTGTCCCAAGACATCTCCAGCAGAACATCTGTATCCGTGTAGCTGTACAGTGATTTCACTGCACAGAACAGGCTGTGGCACTGGAAATTTTTGATGTTGTTGCTTGACACTGGCAATTCTGTGCTCATCCCTTATCCTCTGCCTTCTAGCAGTTAATCTGCCTGACCTGATCAGAAATACAACCTGACAAAAAAAAAATGTTCCCTGGAGATGGTCGCTCAGTGTCACGGGCACCTCCCTCCAGCCCCTCTACTCAGGTCGTGTGCAGCCTAGCAGAGGAGTTGTGTCCCAGACAAGAGTAGCTGTGAACTAAAGGGCAGGGGTCCTGTAACCAGACATGGCTGGGTGTTTGACCTGAAGTAACAACTAATAGAACACAATGCACTTTTCTGTGCAGATCTGTACCACTTTGGATTCTATCTGCTGCAACATGCTCTCTCTTTTTTCTGCTTCTGTGGCAGCCCTGTCTGTGCTGCCTCCAGAGACAGGGCTGTATGCAAACAGACACTGAGACCTCCAGGGGAGGTGTACTTTCTGTGTGATATAAGGCTCTCAGCATAATCTGCTGGTGCAAATATGCATTTTAACTCTGCTTTCTATCCACTCAGAATCAATTATGCTTACCGTGACTACTTACTCAGCAACCTTTTCAGATTCTTGTCACTTACAGTTTTGCTGTTAAGGCATTCATTTTACATAAAATATTTGCTTTTTTAGAACATGCATTGTAATTCTTCCTCATCTCTTGTTTTTTGGTAATTCCCTGAAATACATTTGCACAAAAGCAGAAGACAAAATGCACTCTTGGAAATATATAGCTATATATAAATATCTGTTTTTCATTTTTTGAACAGGAAGAATTCTAAATGCTTCTTTGTGTAATTCCTTCAAATAATCTTTATTTGGAACAACTTTAATAATAAATATGCTGAAAATCTCTTGGGTGCTGAAAATCTGTCAGGAGTTTGTAGGTTTCCTATGCCAGGTGTTCCCTGTAAGTCAGAATAACGTGTTTCTTTCCCCAGACGGTGAACATTATCTTTGAAAAAATCCCAGAAAACGAGAGTGGAGATGCCTGTCAAACTATTCAAGTTAATGTTCTAGACTGTGACACCATAGGCCAAGCCAAGGAGAAGAGCCTTCAGGCTTTCTTTAATAAGAATGGCTTTCTCTATGGTCTTCAGCTGGATGAAATTGGTCTTGGTAAGAGGATGTCACTATGTTGTATTTTTATGGAGTTTACTGGTCTGTTGTGGAGTTTTCTTATTAGGAATGCCTACCTTTGACTTTGATTCTTTTCAGAATTCATACAGAATATAGCTTTTGAGAGGAATTTTGAGGCAAGAACTAGCATTTTTGTTACCAGTTAGAGCACTGGAGCTATATCTGCTTCATTTCTGCAAGGACTTCAGCATTGCAATTAACAAACAGATGTTATTTATTATGCATATGTAATTTCTCTGTTCCTTTTCTGGGGTAAGTAAGGTGACTGGCCCGTCCACCTAAGTACAGCCGGTTGTTACATTTTGTCAGTGGATAAGATGACATATCATGATTATCAAGTATTTTAGTTCCTATCTACTATTCCTCCTACCTCCCTTCCTTCCTTCCTACAGGCCTACGTTGCCCTTGATCAGAAGAGCCTTCAAATAAATCTTATTTATAGTCAGATTAGGTTTATATAATAGTTCCCCTGTGACTCACAAAGTCACCTACAATATCTACAGATGTAAATGAGGCTGTTCCAGCAGATGAGTCAAACCACCTTTCCATGTTGGGTTTTCAAGAGCCCAGGGTCTGTAGCTACCACCACCATACCACTTCCCANCTAACGCAAAATGAAACACCAAAACCTGCTGAAAGGGAAGCCAGCCAGGCCGTCACCCCAGACAAGGAATCAGAAGTGTGGGAATGCAAAACCACTTTCATGTGACCTAGCACAAGGATAGAGAGAAGCATCTCAGTTGGGAATCACTGATGTTGTTTTTCTTTACAAATATCTGTACAGTGAGAATGCCATTGGAGTGTAATTGTTTTCTGTTGCTGTCATATTGCAGAACTTGTGTCTGAGGAGCAGCAAAGAGAATTGTTAGATATTGATGGTTCCTCAGAGGTGATGGAGGATGGGATAAGGAAGCTAAATACCATCAGTCATTATGAGGTAAGCACAGAAGCTGGACCAATGAGTTGAGAAGATATTTCTCCACAGCTCTCAAGTGTGATCAGCACAGCTTGAAGAGCTCAGCAGCACAGCTCAGCACAGCTGAGCATCATCAACTGAAGAATTGTGTGGCATACAACGTTCTTGCCAATGAGTCATGTTTTCTGTTACTTTTCAGAGGTTTCCTTGTTGCAGGGTTGCTTGATTCAAACATACCAAGTAAACTGTTACTTCCGTCAAGCATTTCATTTAAAACAAATTCTGATTTCCAGCTATGAACATTGCCTCGGGTCTTTCTGAGTCTGCTGTTGAGTTTTTGTTGCACCATGAGCAACTGTTTACCTCATCCCACCTCTTATTTTATCTGAACAGGCAGTATTGATACTTCTGAAATCCCATTGCAAGTCAGAATAAAAAGGATTGATGGCTTTTCTCCCTCTTTTCTTGATACCTCCTGTCAGTCTCCTTGCCTTTTTCTCTCTCTTTCTGCTTCCATCTGCTGTTGGCACTTGTACCATAAGTCTTCCCCTCTGCTTCCAGTTGCACCTGTAAAGCAGTTGTTTGCAATGCTGCAATAATCTATCCATCATTGCAACAACACACAAAACTGCAACTGGTGGCAGAGCCCTCCTGGGTGTAGCACACTGTGAAAGTGTAGCAAGCAGCATTCCTGCTCTAAGGAGTTTTCAGTGACACCAGTCAAAATAGAGAGTGAGATGCTGGAGGAAAATGTGCAGCAGGTGATTGGCCTCAGGTGATAGGGAAGTTCACATGTGATGCTTACAGATAGATTTTGGAAATGGTGGTTATCATGCTGAGTGCTTTTACAGATCTTTCCTCATGCCTCATTGAATTTGAAAGTCTGACTCTTAAGATGTTCATAAATTTTTATTTATTTAGAAGTTTTGCTGCCGTAGGTCTGTGCTGTGCAGTGCAGTGTGGTGCTGAGGAACCTGAGCCAGCACAGAACATGTTGCTGTCTGCATGAGCAAATACTGTGCCATCCATAGAGAAACAAGGATTCCTAGCAGGACTTTGTATCCTGGGCAGAGGACAAGGCTGCTTAGATCTGAAGCAAGCTCATTTGGAGTCACTTTACAGATTTCTGTAGGCATTTGTTGCTCTCCTTACCTCACAGGGGTNTACTTTTCAGAGGTTTCCTTGTTGCAGGGTTGCTTGATTCAAACATACCAAGTAAACTGTTACTTCCGTCAAGCATTTCATTTAAAACAAATTCTGATTTCCAGCTATGAACATTGCCTCGGGTCTTTCTGAGTCTGCTGTTGAGTTTTTGTTGCACCATGAGCAACTGTTTACCTCATCCCACCTCTTATTTTATCTGAACAGGCAGTATTGATACTTCTGAAATCCCATTGCAAGTCAGAATAAAAAGGATTGATGGCTTTTCTCCCTCTTTTCTTGATACCTCCTGTCAGTCTCCTTGCCTTTTTCTCTCTCTTTCTGCTTCCATCTGCTGTTGGCACTTGTACCATAAGTCTTCCCCTCTGCTTCCAGTTGCACCTGTAAAGCAGTTGTTTGCAATGCTGCAATAATCTATCCATCATTGCAACAACACACAAAACTGCAACTGGTGGCAGAGCCCTCCTGGGTGTAGCACACTGTGAAAGTGTAGCAAGCAGCATTCCTGCTCTAAGGAGTTTTCAGTGACACCAGTCAAAATAGAGAGTGAGATGCTGGAGGAAAATGTGCAGCAGGTGATTGGCCTCAGGTGATAGAGAAGTTCACATGTGATGCTTACAGATAGATTTTGGAAATGGTGGTTATCATGCTGAGTGCTTTTACAGATCTTTCCTCATGCCTCATTGAATTTGAAAGTCTGACTCTTAAGATGTTCATAAATTTTTATTTATTTAGAAGTTTTGCTGCCGTAGGTCTGTGCTGTGCAGTGCAGTGTGGTGCTGAGGAACCTGAGCCAGCACAGAACATGTTGCTGTCTGCATGAGCAAATACTGTGCCATCCATAGAGAAACAAGGATTCCTAGCAGGACTTTGTATCCTGGGCAGAGGACAAGGCTGCTTAGATCTGAAGCAAGCTCATTTGGAGTCACTTTACAGATTTCTGTAGGCATTTGTTGCTCTCCTTACCTCACAGGGGTTAGCAGTGAATCCAGATGTCCTGAGTCACCATCCAGTGGCTTTTCCTGTGCCTGTCTTGAATCTTGTCTTTAGATGAACATGTGGCCTCCTCCACTCCACTCGTAGAGATTTTGTACAAATTAGGACATTGTAGTGTTGCAGTTTGAGCCTGTGCAGCAAAGGTCAGCATAGATTTGAATTAAGTTGGGTGTTTGAACTTCGTCCAATGCGGCAGTACCTGCCCTCTTTACTGCAGGCAGCTCTTGCAGGTGCTCCCTGCTTTTCCCAGCCGCCTTTTGCACGTCTGGAGCTCGTGGCATGCTGTGGCTCATGGGTGTCAGACCTCATGG
This sequence comes from Tichodroma muraria, assembly GCA_013390105.1. Lineage (NCBI taxonomy): Eukaryota > Metazoa > Chordata > Aves > Passeriformes > Sittidae > Tichodroma > Tichodroma muraria. The sequence continues at coordinate 6,501 of WAAG01091136.1, forward strand.
CAAATAAGTCTGCTCCATCGGTCTCTGTCATCCCTGGATATCTTTGTCTCAGCCCTTGTTTTGTCTGAGGTTTCTGCAGGCAAGGGTTTCTTGCAGATAGAAGTTAGGTAGGAGGCTCAGTTGTTTTTGCAAAGCTGTAACTACCCTAATTATAGCTTAGCAGCTGCCTTATAGAAATTGTACTGCATGTCTCTTTGATATTTTAGTTCACATTTTCTGGCACTGACAAAATAATGTATATTTTAGGCAGTGGCATTGTGGAAAGTATTAGCCATTACCATATCTAGTTTATTTTCTTGTATGCATATTGATGCAAAAAGGAATGTAAAAGTGTCTAGCTAGCAAGGAAAAGGAACATTGCATACACTCCATGAGGGTAGTAACATTGCCTGAGAAATTCCAACTTACATTTCAACAGTGCCTCAAGTTTTGTGGCAAGCCTAGATTTTTCTTTTTGTTTGCCAGCCTTAAATGCTAGAAAGTAAGCAGATGTTTGAAATTAGGAAGTACCATCAAATCTTTTTAAGACACTGGAGCATGAGGGTTGTGTTGTGAAGGTCCCAGAGTCACCAATCGTTCTTGAAAAAGTAGACTTAGTTTCGACACTGATTTTTAAAATATGCAAGAACAATACATTTGCATTTTTGTGCAGTGTTTGTGAAGAGAAAAAAATCCACTGTACTGTTAGACTGTCTTATGCCTCTGGCCTGTGTGCTACTTTTGCTCTAATTTTTTGGCTCCTAGGAGGCTTATCAATCTCTTTATTTATGAGGTCTGTACTATCACTTCCATGAGAATAACCACAAGCCATGACAAGAAAGTTGCTAATTATCTTGACATCCTATTCCCCACACAACAAGAGAGCTAGACAGTCACTTTCAGATCTGCTGTCCAGTCACAGATTTCCAGTTCCTCAGCTGACACGAGTATCACATGTTCCAGGAGCAGGCAAAGCCCCATCAAGTGAAACTGAATGAGATCCCGGGAGCTCTCTGGCAAGGACTGGATTACAGTGAGGACAGGAGGCCTGGGAAACAAGAGGCATAGAGCCACACTACCATGTCTTCTGTTTTGCAAAGTAGCTGTATTCCATGTTGTCTGGATTGGAAGAGACCTCTCCTCTCTGTTTGTCCCCCTCAATAATGCATCTGACAAAGCAAAGATATTTTGAGGTGTCCATGGGAGCAGTCTACCACAAAAAGTGATTTAGACAGCGTTTTTTAAAATGGTTGGGGTTTTTTTTGTAACTGGATAACACTGAAAGAAACAGCAAGTATGGCTGCTGCAGTAAGGATGAAGAAGGGAGCACATAGTCTACTCACTGCTAAAAGCATAATTTGTCTGAAACATAAAACCTAGAGTGTGGGCTTTGGTCATGGCTGCTCTGCAGCAATGCCTCTGATTCCTGGAGGGAAGCACAGTTCTCTGAGCTCTGCCCATCTCCCTCAGGACAGAAGTCAACACATTTCAGCACTGAGCTGCCCTCCTACTTCTTGAGGGGGGAATGGAAGCAGCACGTTGCCCACATTGCTCCGGGAGGGGGTAAGCTGCTGGGTAATGCTGTTCCTGTTTATCTGTCTTCAGGGCCAAGTAGGAGGACTGTCTGGGTGTTTGTATCCCCTCACAAGCTAGCATTAGAGCATATTCCTATTTGTAGTGTGGTTTTCAAGTGTTCTGTGCTATCTAAAATAGTTCTGAAAGTCTGTATGATAGATGGATTCTCTGCAAAAAAATAGATTGCATTTACTTTCCAGGAGCAAATGTAAGTGCAGATTTTTTTGGCACAAGACACAGCTTTTGATAGAGTATCTTAATGTTTAAACTGATTTCTCACACCAGGCTGGCTGCCAAGGTTTAAAAAACACTTAAATTATTTTGGCAGAGATCCCTTCCTAGAACTGGCCAGTTGTTTTTGTAATTATAGAAGCAAGTACACTAGCACTTGGCAAGACTCAACATTTGATAGCAGAGCAGTGGTGTAGTTCTCAGTGGGAGCCATTTTTTCGTTACTCTTTGACAATAAAAGCATGGCTTGCCAGTTTGTTTTAAAGATAATGTGTAACATCCTGGCAACACTATAAATTCAGGGAAGGAGGAGGTAGATTTTTCCTGGAAATCCCAAGGTGGTAAGATACAGATCTTATGGTGTATAAATATTTTGCTCAGTTTGAAAATAGTTCTTAGGAGCTCCAGGCTAAACCCTCAAAATGGCCCCTCCACAGGACATGAGTAGAACAGACTGAGCTGAAAGAAGGGGGACCAGAAGAGAATTCGCCTTTGTGTGCACCTCTCTGCTTCACTTTCCCATAAGATCCTATTCCACTGGACGCAGAGAATTTAACCTGAGCAATCTATAGAAAAATGGATGCAAGAAACAGCACAGAGCAGTACATGAAAATGAAAGTGTCCACATATGGGATGAACCAGAAAAATCAAAGGAAGAGAAAGGTCTTCAAGGCTGGTGCACTGGAAGAGGTGCCTTCCCACCTGGCTGGGTAATGCTGACAAAGTTCAGCTACTGCCCATGCCTGAAGGCCCAGCCCTGGCTGCCTGCTGAAGGCTATGCACACTGTGGTGAGAGCANAATGATTTCTTAGAGATACAGGCCCATAGGCAGGAAAGCAGGACAGGGAAGCCCAGGTGACACAAAGAGAGGGAACATGCCTCTCTCCCTGGTGCCCAGAACTTCATCACAGACATAGTGCTGCACTGCCAGAGACATGAATGATAAAATCCCCACTGTCTGGTAATTTTCCTTATTCTCTTGACTGTGTTTCTGAAAGCTTTGACTTGGCTGTCTCAACAGCATGTCAGGAGATAAAGGGTTCTTACAGGGGGCCAGTTCATCTCACCTAGCCCTGTGATGCTGGTTGCTCCCCCCCCAGCTGGCAGATGAGGGGAGAACTTTCTGTAGCCCCTGTGAAAAAACACGATCCTAGCGTGTGTTTCCTTATTATCAAAGTTAGGAGAGACTTGTGCATCTCACTGGGGTGGCCTCTCCCTCAGCGAAACTGAGGTTGTCTGTTCCCAGCCGTTGTGTTCAAGTCTGACCTCAGCCCACCTGCACTCAGCACTCTTAGAGACTTAAACCACTGCAATCATCTCGTCCTCCTTTCAGAGGAGCTGTAATTGCTGCCAGCTTACCCTAGCAGCAGATAGGATGCCATAGCTTAGTGGTCCAAGCTATGGGTTGGCACTAGGGAGGTGCACAGGGTCTGTGCATTTCCCAGAGGCTTCCCCCACACTGCAGGCAGGAAAGGATGACACTGGCTCTGCTTGCTTGGCATCCTGGATGCACCCTGCTGCACGGCCTAGGGCCCAGCAGAACTCAGAAATTTGTAGCTGTGTGTTTCATTAATGGCTGTTTGCTCTTTGCTTTTGTTGTTTAGATGTCGACTACTCGGATGAACACTGTCATTTGGTGAGTTGAATCATTACACTGCTAAGTGGTAGGTTTAATACTGAGCTGTATCTGGATCTGTGTAATCTCTCTAATCTCTACATGACAGATTTTACCAGACTCGGAAGCAAACAAAGATGTGAAGGGAGCAGGTCACAAAGGAAAGCAAAAATTCAAAGTGAAAGAAATGTATCTCACAAAACTTCTGTCAACCAAGGTAAACTGTAAAGGCTTTATTTTGGGGGAGGGCTGATGTTGGCTTGGTTAGTTTGGCATAACAGAAACACAAAAACCAGGAATTGTGCAGACTTCCTGTGTGTAAATCAAATGTTAAATGAAAAGGTAGCATATAAAAAATTACTGCATTAACTATGGGGTATGACCATTTGCAAAGACAGACACATTTCAGGTTTTCTGATACTAGAGTTCTAAAATTGTCTCATTACGCATAGTATTTCCTCAGTACGCACAACCTTTTTCTCAGGTTAAAGAAAAAAGGTTGTTATTTAGCATATGGAAAGTGAGTTTTACCACAGAGTGAGAATAAACCCCTCTGGAATGACAGCTTTCAGTCAACAATCTCCTCACTCTGCTCTAGAGTTTGCCCAGCTTAGAGACAACTTCTGAAGCCTGAGTTTCACAAGATACTGCCCATGAAATGAAATAATCTGCCAGGGTTTCAGATTAGTCATTTAAAATAACTAGATTAATTTTAAAAGCAAGGTCCTTAGGATTTATAATATAACTACCTAATTTATACAATGAGCATTGCTTAGGAGTAAGTCCTACTCACTCCCTCCGGTAACATCTTGTTGCTGATTTACTCAAAATGGTTGGAAAACTCTTTGCAACAGCATATTGCATAAAATACTAATGGGTGCACAGCACTGAGAGCTGTGCAAGAGGCCTGAAGGGATGATGATTATAGCCTTCTTGCATTTAAAAATCATTATTTAATTAGGTTGTTGATAGCATCTGAAGTAATTTGGGACAGTCCCCAAAGTGAGAGTGAAGACTGGTCATTTCTCATTACTTACGAAAACTAACATGAGCCCTCAGGAAATGCTTAAGTAAACCAGTAATGTCTTACAGTGGAAGACTGAGGTACAGAAGAAAAGATCAGGCTTTTTAGAAACAGTCCTTTTAAAGGGCTTTAAATTAATCATTTCCTTCTCCAAAGTAGGACACTGCCCTGAACAACAGAGCTGTGATGTCCTTCACTGTGAAATTCCTCTCATGATAGGCTGTGCACTAAAGGAAATTGCATCTCACCATCTCTCTCTCTCTGCTCCCCTCTCTCCCATACACGCATACAAACACAATTTCCGAGTTTACCACATGAAATGAACTGGCCAGTACTCATCAAGGCTCTGGGATATGCTTAAATCCTTCTTGTTAAGAGAAGATTGGGCTGAACTGAGCTTCAGAACAGATGTGAAGAAATAAAAGCACGAAAGAATATTTTGCTTTGTTTGCCTCTACTTATGAATACTCTGTGATTATGTCAGTGAGTCCAGCAGCAACCAAACCCTTCCTTTAGTGAGCCAAATATCTTCACTTTTGTATCAGAAATACCCAGTTTTCAGTTCTTCTCTCTAATATTAGTGTCTTATAGCACCCAAAGCTGTTATCCTAGAATTAGATCAAGTGCCAGAGCCACCTGGCTGTGAGGTGTTGATGAGCACATGTGTTGAGCATGTGTCACCTGGCACCTGGAAGACCAGTGCCCTAGGAAACTGGCTGAACTGCTTTTTCTCACCTCCCCCTTAATTCCAGTCACAAATTTCAAATGCTTTTAGCAACAGTGGCAACAGTATCCCAAGAGTTGATTTTGTCTTTATTAGACCAAGTGGTTCTTCCCACCTGTCCCTCCCACCTGTGATTTATCAGAGTTCACCATGATTTTCCTTTAACCAGAGCAACGGGACATGTGACATATGGAAGGAGCTCAATGTGGTGTACTGTAGTTTCATTTTGGTTAGTCTTGTTTGCCAATAACCTATGGCCTTGATGTTTGCCAGAAGCATATTATAATTTCTGTGTGTGGCTGTCTTGGGGCACACACAGCTCTCTGAGGTAAAATAGCCTATTCTTTTCTTGTGTAAGAGTTACAAAGTATTAACCTTGTTACTTTTCAGGTTGCAATTCATTCAGTGGTTGAAAAGCTCTTCAGGAGCATTTGGAGTTTACCCAACAATAAAGCACCTGTTGCCATCAAGTACTTCTTTGACTTTTTGGATGCCCAGGCTGAGAGCAAAAAAATTACTGATCCTGATGTGGTCCACATATGGAAAACCAACAGGTATGCCCATAGGATATATGCAGGGGTTCGAGAGCTTTCTGAAAATGTAGTTGCAAAAATGGAATGTGTCCCGTGTGATCAGAAGAATAAGATTTTGGCATGTCTGGGAATAAGATGTAGTTTGGCTTTGTGGATAACAGTAACTTTAGTGCACTGATTTAATACAACACAAATCACCAGAGCGTCCAGGTCTGTGCAGTCTGCCGGCTTCTCATCTGAAAGAAGTAGCTGCAGATTGAGAGCATTATTTGAAGCTGGGTGCCTGACAGATGTGTTTGCTCCATAGCCTTTGTTCCCTGACCCCTTTTTTAGCATGAAGAAGCAGCCAGGAATGTGCTTCATTCCATGAGTGCAGTTGCAATTAAGGACCATTTTAAAGCAGTTGTGCTACTTGAGTGGTTGATTTAAAGATGTTTGTTCTTTCTCTGTCTAGTCTTCCTCTTCGTTTCTGGGTGAACATACTGAAGAATCCCCAGTTTGTCTTTGATATTAAGAAGACTTCACACATAGATGGCTGTTTGTCTGTAATCGCACAAGCTTTCATGGATGCCTTTTCTCTTGCAGAACAGACACTGGGGAAGGTAATGTTGCCCCTCCAGTCTTTACTATTTTCTCAACTGATGTCTTTTTCATCTGTGTAATGATTAAGATGATGAAATCCTGGATCTGCTGATACTGGGGGCAGAATTATCAGGGGCATAATTAAGCTGGGTTTCCATTCCTTGTTGCTCTGTCTTCTGAGACTTTGAAGAATTCACCAGTAGACAGATACAGCTATGAGAATGCCTTATTTATAGCTAACTGATGCTTGTTTTCTCTGCAGTTCAGTTCTGCACAGTGTGTTTACACAATAGGTGGCAGAAGGTGGAAATTTTAAGGTTTTAATGAAGTTTTAAACAAAGGTCTTAAAAGTATTAACATTATTTGCTAAGTAGTCCAAATTTTGTTTGCCACACACCAGTGCGCAGAAAACTCAGACAATAAGCCAGTGAAAGCTGTAAGAATACTGAAAGATCTCTGAAGTTTGAAACAGTTCCTTTCATATATATTAGCTGCTCCCTTTTTATATGCAAAATTATTTGCTGGAGCAACAAGTTCAGGAATTTTACATTCAAAAACTCTTTAGTATAGTGTCCGGTACTCTGGGGATCAGAAATACTTCATTTTTCCTCAGGGTATTTTCCTTTTCTTTGGACCAAAGCAGGAAGCTTTTGTTCAGGCTCATACTACCAAGAAAAACAGTCAAGAGACTTTTTAGCCTAAAAGAATTTATATAAAAATGGACTAATATCCTATGTGATCTAATCCAACTGCTCATCTGTTAAAGGTAAATAGCAAATAATGTGCTTATTTATCTTACTTTAGGAGTGAAGTATCATAAATTAAAGCTAATCACATCACTTCCTTGACGGAAAAACTTCAAATGAGCAGTTGTTAAGTTGTTAGGTTTCTGTGCTTAAAATCCACTGTGAAGTATTGTTGAAACAACAGCTCCTCTTAGCTATTTGAAAAGGGGTACTGAAACCTGATAAAGGTTTGCAATGCAGTAAACATCTTGTGACCTTTTAGTACTAAAATTTTTGTATTTATTTTCATGATTTTTAAGCTTTTATCTTGAAACATTTTTTAGGCATTTAGAAAACAAACAAATTACTTCATCACACATTGGAAACAGTGGTGACAAGATAACACATGGTTGTGTCATTTATATCCCAGAAAAACGGGAAAACTACCAGCCCCCACTTTTACATTCTGAAAATCAGTTTTCCAGGTGGGGCTTTGGCTCCTATCACAACCATCAGCACTTATTTCCTCGAATGAGCTTAAAGCTCCCAGGTAGGTCAGTGCTGACCTGGATTGTTGAAGTCCTGGGATAAAAAAGAAAATCCCTTTGGCTGTGCATGTCTGGCAGTCAGCTCTCCATACTCTCAAACCCCTGAAGGAAAAGAGTAGTAGGGACCAAAGAGATTTAGGGGAGCCTCTGCCAGGACAGCATCTAACGACAAACTCTGGTGTGTCAGTGCCAGGGAACTTCCCTTTCAGCAGTACTGCTGAAAATCGGTTATCAGCCTCCAGCCCTTTGCTTTAGCTTTCACAATCTTTCAGGTTTAGGGACCTGTAAGGAGGAAGTGAGAAAGAAAAATATGTCTGAGGGACAAAAGGTCATCAATCCTGATGTCAATAGAAATAATTAGATGGCAACTGTCATGAAACACAATACACTATTAGTGAGGTCCTGCCTCTGGTTTGCATCTTTGTTCTAAGACCTTGGTTCCTTGCATATAACCACAGTAAAGAAAAATGAGTCACACAGACACAATTAGATGCAATTAACTGTGTGGAGGCGGAACCTTAGGAAATCTGTGCTGTGAAAAGTTACAAGGCTTCAAACTTTTCTTTTAAGGAAGCACCAACAAATAAACTTCTCTACGCTAAGGACATTCCACTCTACAAGAAGGAGGTGAAAGCGTACTACAAAGCCATCAGGGATCTGCCTCCATTGACCACTGCAGAGGTTGAAGAATTTCTAGCTCAGGAATCTAAGGTATGGTTGAGAAGCAGCAACTTCATTTGCTTTCATGTTAAGTTTTTTTTTTTAAAGGAGAGGTATCTGACCAGTACTGTTGTCTGTTTTAGAAACATGAAAATGAATTTAATGAGAAAGTGGCCTTGTTTGAAATCTACAAATACATAGTGAAATATTATGATGAGGTAAGCACATCTGCACTTTCAGCTTATTCCTTAATGTGGGGCTTGACATGGTAACCAAGGGCTGCTGTGCAACCTGCTGGGTGCCATTCCAGAGGCAGCCCCTCCTTAGTGCAGCCAAGGCTGCTCCTTCTGCTGATCTGCGAGGAGCCAGAGCAGCACAGCCCCCAGGGCGGCTGGAGCCCCCACCCCTCCGAGGGGGCACAGGCCAAAGGTTTGTCATGCACCTTTACTGTCCCTGCTGTATTGCACAGAGGGATAACATTACATAACACAGTAGCAATAACATTATCCCTGCAGTTTTGAGGAAGTTCCTATATAGTCGAGGCTTCTTGTTTTACTGTGTTTTCAGAGTCTCTCCAAATGCCTGTCACAACCCCTGTGCACGTGCTCCATTTCCCTGGAGGTTCAGAAATCAGATTAGACTGTAGCACCAGGGTTCTCAATTTAGCAGTCAGTGCAAACACCTCAGTGGAGCACACAGCCTTAAAGCAAGAGGTATCTGCTCCTTTCCCATCATAGCCCTCTTAATGCTCTGCTCTAATAATCTTTCTCTTAAAAAGAAGCAGCTATAGTTTCCAGTCCCTGCTATTACTAACAAAAGAAATCTTTTCTCAGCTGAAAGTACTTAGTCACAGGCTATCTCCAAGCTGCTTTCTAAGAAAATCCCTGTCCTCCACTTTGCACGATAGGATTCTCCACTCCATTTTGCTCAGCATCCTTAACAGAGGCTGTGTGCGCCTGTGCAGGGACTCAGATAAGAGCCAGCTGGGGTGTGTTGCCTGAAAGCCTCCTTATGCTTCCAGCAGGTTGTCTGGGTTTCCCAGCAACCAGGCCTTTCTCTCTTTCATCCTCAGCAGCACAGCACCAGCACTTGCTGTAGTCATCCAGCTCTCAGTCACCTGTTAGCTGGCTTACCACTTCTGATCTCTAACATCTCAAATTACCTGGATTCAGCATCAAATCTCCGCCTCTTGAAATAAGCTTGGGATGATACTCTAAATGGCATCACCCTTTATTAAGCTCATTAAAATGATTGATACAGGAGAATTCAGTATACATTCTAGTCTTAGTGCCCATTTTTGCTTTTTTGAAGCTAGTAGTGGCTAAACTTTGCCCATCCTTAGAAGGAAATCTTCCCACTGCTTTTCCTCCTCTGGCTTTTGACTGGGAGCAGCTAAATCTCGTTCATTTTTTACTGAGACCTGTCCCTGGTAGCGTTGCCAGCAGAGATTTCAGACAGCAGTAGTGATCCATTCTATCACCTGAGCCAGAGCTAAGTGGGTGAGTTAGAGGAAAAGAGGCAGTTTATTGCCCTCAGCTTATAGGGCAGAGGAAGAGAAATAAAATATCACTTGCAAATCTTCTCTAGGGTAAAAACTGGAGCACTTGCCTTGCCTCACACTCTGGGAGATGAGCACGTGATGGGTTTGTTTTGGATTTTTTTGCTTGGCTCAGTCATTCTTTTGTGGAAGTGTTGCAAATCCTGTGATCAAAATGACTTGAAAGGACAACCACCAAAATAAAGTGTTAAAGTCAGAAAAGAATGTTTACAGATAGGCAGGCACTCAATGGAATTTTCTGTCAGTAGTTGTTAGAGTACAGAAAAGCAGGCTTTAAAAAATAGCAAGTAAAATAAGCATTAAAAAATTATTCTCTCTTTTGCTAATTGTTAACAGATTGTCAGCAAACTCGAGCGAGAACGGGGATTTGAAGAAGTCCAGAAACAGCTCCAGCAAGTAAAAGCCTTATTTGATGAAAAGAAAAAATGCAAATGGCATTGAGCAAAGCACTGACTCACAGCATCACTGTGGGGGATTTTGTATTAGCGCTTCTGCTCCCAAAACTGTTTTGACTGACTATATGTACAGGGTTTGAAACGTTTGGACACTCTTCTCCACTCTGACCATTCCAAGTAATCTATGATTGGGGATGAAATACAGGCATGGTTACATATTTACACAGGGGCATGTGAAAGTGAACCTAATGTTGGCAGGGTCAGCATTTTTAGGTACTTGAACACACATAACCCTTAGGTTCAAAACTACTGTCTAGTAAGCTTTTTGCTTACTTTAAAATAAGGTCATAGGAGATGTGCAAAATACACTGTAAGTTCAGAGTTGCCCACGTGAACTTGCAAGTTGCTTACCTCTTTTCTAAGAGAAAAAGCTGATGTTTTGCCACATCCTTTCAGCAGCTTGGCAAACTGTGAGGGTGAGCTCTGGCTTCAGAATACGGGTCAGCTGCAGTTTCCTTCCTTCCAGTCAAATGTTTGCTAGATCCTGTTCAGAAAAAAAAAAAAAAAACCACAAAAAAACCCAAACACATCAAAAAACCCAACAACAACCTGGCACCAAAGTGGCACTTAGGATAAGTGTGTTTAACAGACACAGTGGGTCTGAGGTTGGAAGGCCAAATGCCACATGGCAGGACTTACCTTTGTTAGGGTAGAAGTTCCATGTCCAAAGTGGAGCGAACCACTGATGGGAAGAGGTGAGGGGATGCTTTTGGAGAAGGGCATTCAGCCACCATCAGTCTGTGTTTACATTTTTGACCTTTCCATCCTTAAATAAGCTGTGAAATACTTGTGAGCAGCTTCACAGCTGAAACTGCACTGCATCAGGACACTGCTGTGATTTGATGAAGCAGCTGACATGGCTGCACTTTGGTGCACAAACTTGTACTCAGGTGCATGATCAGCCATTGCATCAGTGCTGACAGTCCTGGCCAGCCTTTCCATCTGTGTACATGGGCCTCACAGACCTAAAGCCAGCGTGTGGGG
>WAAG01091137.1:0-25596 GCA_013390105.1 Tichodroma muraria
CCTTTGATGCAGAAGAAAATCCTTCTGCATTCTACTGTCTACTGCAAATATGGCTTAAACACAAAAGGGAACAGCTTCTCATTAGACTGAATTCTAGCTTGGAACTATAAAAATGTGCTTGACTTGGGGCATACCATGGAATCTGTGATCTTACAGCTTTAACTTCAAACTAGTGAACATGTTAATCAAGCTACTTACATGGTAACCCCACTGTAAGGTCTGCCACTTGTTTTTTTTATGGTGACATTTAAGGTCCCAGTTGCTTGAAGGCAGAACATCAGAATAGCAGGAGCAGCTTTTAGTTATATGACCAATTATATAACTGATAGGTTAAATAAGAATTTCACTCCATTATAGTGTAAATCACTATTGCTACTCCATCCTTCATTACGGAAATTCCAAAGGTTGCCTTTATCCCACAACAGACCTCAGTCTCATTTCACTGCATGTATAATTCAACAGCCTGTTTTGATGATCATGAAGCTACTCCCCCACTGAAGATCACACTCACAGACTGAATGCATGGCCAAGGCTTAGAATCATAGTCAGGAAATCACTAATTCCTGAGCAACTGGGCTCCTCTGTACAGTGCTTCCAGCACAGCTCTGCACAGGTTCCATCACTGGCTGATCAGTACCAAAACTTGTAGTAAAAAAACTTATTTCAGGTGAATTGGTTGTTACTGAACAGTTACACATCTGTGCATCCTTTACTAAGGTGTGTAACAGCCAAGTGTTACATGGCATTAACAGTAGCTCAGCTTTGCAAAGCTCTACAAACAGCAATGCACAGACAATACAGGAAATGAGGGATCTCCAGAATCCACACACATGAACATATATAGTGTTGTTTTGTTTTTAAAGCTCCTTTTGAGGTCGCAACAGTATTATAGAAGGTGATCCCCATCAGCTCCCCACAAAGCAGAGTTCAGGAGTAATTTGTCATGGGCTGTGCTGTGTTTACCTTGCAGCTCTGCACAAGTTGCTGGTGGGCTGCTGTGTTCTTATTGGAAACAGCTGCATTCTGAGAAGCTGCAATAGTCTGAGTAGCAGCAGCTGCAGCTTGTTTAGCTGCAATCTTGGGAGAAAAAAGAAAGTTAAACCAGAGCTAAAACAGTAACTCAGGGGATGAAGCACACATTACAGTTAACTTTGACAGTAACAATAGCAACAAATTAATACATTTTATCCGTTAATTTGATTTGCCTTAAGGAAACTTCAGCTGACCATCACTGCTCTTCTCTCAAGGTGAAAATGACTGGAATACTGTTATCCATCTCTAATTTGCCAATAAAGAAAAAGGCAGACTCAGAAGCATTCTAATCCCTTACTCTTTCATAGCTTAGGTTTCAACAGGAGGAAGATAAGTGAACTACAAACAGCAGAAATGGTCTAAGCAATGAGCTCCTTACGAAGGCCCGAGAAAACAGGCAAAGTACATGCAGTGCAAAGTCACACTGCTACACTGGTACCTCTGACCCAGGACACAAGGGAGCCAATTTCTGCAGAGATTGCTCCATGGCAAAAGCAAAGATCCCAAAATGACACAGAATACTGCTATTAAAAGCATTGTGAAGACCTTCTTCAAATGTTATCAACATCTCCCAATTACAGAAATAAAAATTCAACAATTCATCCAAGGCATTTCAACATGTTGTACAACACTAACTGGCCCACTAATTAGAAGCAAGCATGAAGTTTATTACACATTTTACTCCTCTGTAAGGCAGTATACATTATAACAGCAAAACATAAAATACTCTCTGTATAAAACTTCCTTGAATGCAGTTAGAGAATTATAGACATCAGCCTTTACTTCCTAAAGTACTCCAGATTTTTAATTCTAGACAGATATAGGAACTTAATATATTATTTCTGGAACATGGTGACTTTACTGCATTTGAATCAGACTAATGCAAAAATCACAGTTGCAAACTAGGAATTATGAAAAGTTTCTTTTTTTAATTTGTCTTTTCATTTTAGTTAAGAATGTGAAGATAAAACTTTGCCTACAAAACAAACTTCCACGGTATTTTATCCTTACTGAATTGCCTTTCTCCCTCTTGGCTGGGCCACTAGATAGGATGTACCTTTTTTATTTCCACTTCTGTTTCTTGACTCTGAGTAATTTCCCAGTTTAATTGGATATGCTGCAATTCAACTAATTTTGTGCAGAAATTCATATGGAACTCTATACCCTACTACAGCCACCTGTAGTAGGGTATATGGCTGGTGTAAATGGCACACCATAGAGATAAATTAAGACAGCAGTGAAGCCATTTCAGCTCAGCTGTTTAATTATAGGATTAAGCCACCATCAAATGCCTTGTGAGTCAAATCCTTACACCACTTCAGCACATCTGTGATACGAGTGACTCAATTTTCTGAGGACTATGTTATGATACACTGGCATGTCTAATTCTAAGCTTTGTACTCTGGAACTGAGCTTATGGCACTGTCACTCCCTGCTTAGTACTTCACTATATGGTTTCCAACCTCTAATCTGTTGACAATTTTCTTCTTGATGGCATTCTGTGCAGCAGCATTCGTAGCAACCCGCAGTCCCTCTGCTGCTTCTCTCAGACGCTGCTGTTGATCCTCATTTTCAGGGTTGGCTGCAGCTCCCTGCACAAAATTTCCAAGCAAAACCCGTAAGTCTGAGTAAAAATGACTGGAAAAATGTGGATGAACATCAAGACTTAAGTTCAGACAGCGTGTGCTTCATCAGCATTCATTTTCCTTAAATTACCGTAAGGAAAGCTAGAACACTGAAGTATTACAAAACTTCGAAGCAGAAAGTCTGTTTCTAGTGGAAGGCTATTACTATCTATGTCTGGTACTTGAAGGAGAGGAAGAAAGCTGAACATTTGCTTCGTATACCACTTCAGGTGCTTGGGAAAAAAGCCTTTTTTTAACTTCTTCCCTATGATGTGAAATAAGGTACTTGTATGAATACAGGCTTTTGAAAAAAACCTAGTTTTTAAAATTCCCAGTTCAGTATGTCTTTCAGTAACTGCAGTCCAAAACTAGAAGTTGAACACAGTAGATTTTCTCCATTTGAAGTCAGAAAATACTGGTAAGTCAAAGATAGGCAGCCAGGCCTTTTAGAGTACCAGCAGTATGGCTGTCCCTGCTGCTATAAAAATAATTTCAGTGCAAGATCTGGGAAACAATTCAAAAGACACATTCCCCCCTAGCAGACTGAAACAGGTTTCCAGCACAGAAAGGGAAGAAAAGTTGTGATATTTGCCTCTCTTGAGACAATGAGGAGGGAAGGATGTGGAGGGGAACAAGACAGGCAAGATTCCTCAGGTGGAGGAAACTGTTTCTTGGACAGAGGGGAGTTGCTTTGCAATGACTCCAGTAAGAGATGGATGTGGTTCTGTTGTTCTATTTGCAGTGGTACAAGACCCTGCACCATAGCAGGGCTCAGGGCTGCTGGTAACTGCCCTACATGGCTTGAGTCATGACCACTATGCACACAGAAAAGCAAAAGCAAAGCAAGAAGATCTTTTAATACACAAAAAATCCAAGTCACTAATAAAGTGGTTTTTGGAATATACTTTAGCCTAAGTCATTAAATGCCAAACTTCTACAGGGTAAGAGACACCATCTTTACTATCAGCCAGATCCTATTTATAAATCCCACGTACCCTCTCATCATCGTGTATAGCCTTACAATTTTAAGCTGACAGTTTATTTTCCTGGTACCTTTGCAGCTTCAACCATGCGGGCTGTGGAATCAGCCAGGAGCTTTGCAGCAGCCAGAAGCTTCTTGGAGTTCTCCATGTCGATCTCAGCTTCTGCATCGGACCTCATGGCATTGACGAGATCGGAGGTGGCCTGAGCCAGCACCCTCGCCTGCCGCACCATTTCACCTGGGGAGCACAGCTGCATTTTTACCTGCTCCCTTCTGCCTTTCAGTCTCCGCTTCCAAACTCAGCATCGTTTCACAAGGCAAAAATGAAGCTACGTTTGCTGAAGTGTTTTTTCACTTGAAATTGATACACATATATATATACACACATATAACTTGAAAGGCTCATAAACAAATCTTGTATCCCAATACAAATGACAGAAACCACTACTAGTGGAGATTAAGAAAAAAAGTGTAGTATCTGCGATCTAGATAGTAAGACAAAAACCACAATCAGTATTTTTAGGTAATTTTGAATATACAGTTCAAGGAAACTCCTGTCCCAGCAAAGACTAATAATTTTCCTTTCAAATCACAGCCAAGATTTCACTCTTTCAATAAAATTTTCACCCATCTTCTTCCTGTGTTTCTGGGGAATTATGCTTAGTCTAATATAAACTGAGAACTTTGTCAGAAAACACTTAGCACCATTAAAATGGTTTTAGCCAAAAACATCTTGTTTCTTGTTTTAGAAGCTGCACTTTTTAGAAACATCTCAGAAGAAAAAGTAGATATGCATTTAGAAACCTGCAACAAAATCTATGGATACTAACACTAATCACTGTGAAGTATTTGTCCAGGTGCCTGTCCTCTTATTTGGCGATGAGAAATTGCTCTACAATTGTATGAAGTGAAGCAGTGGCAGAAAACAGACAAAATATTAGTTTTCCTTCAGCATGGTATTGATTGTTTTCATTGAATATTTACTCCATGTAGCACACAGCTATGTGCACGCTGCTGATTTATGTCATGGGCTGGATGAGTACCCATGACGACAGCACTAGCTTAGAAGCAGGAAACAAAGAAGAAGGATTTTTATTTTCTTGACTTGAAAGGTGCATGTGCGAACTGTGGCAAGCTACCGCTCGTCGAAGGAACTTACCAGCATCTCCCATGGAACTGAAGATGCTCTCAGTGACACACATGATGGTGTCTGTGGCCTGGTCATAGCGTCCGATGGGCTCCCCCCTGCTGGCGAACTGGCGCACGTGCTGCAGGAGGTCACTGAGGGCCTGGCTGACGATGCTGGCAGCTGCGCTGACCTGCTTCAGCAACTCGCTGTCATCCGTAGCAGCCTGGCAGGCCCGCACGCAGTTCTCCACGGAGCGGTCCACCAGCTTCCCTGCCTCAATCAGCTGCTCCTGACACACCGGGGAGCTGATGGTGGGACTCACCACCTGCATGGAGAGAGCACCCAGAGCATGCCAAAAAGGCTCATTCAGTAGCCCCTTCTCAAGGCCGCTGGGAACACACGGCAGCACTGGCTGCACACCATGCTCTGCCCCTTCACAAACGCGCTGGCTCACCTTAGCACATGCCACAAGCTGGGAAGTAGAGAGTGCACACTGGGTAGCAGCAGCAATGACCCTGTTCTGCAGGACCGTGTCCTCAGCCACCTGTGCTACATTCTTGGCCTTCAGCACCAACATGGCAGCAGCGTTGGCAACAGCTTTGGCCAAACTCATCAGAACATCCTGGTAAAGGGAAAACTCTGACATTAAAACATACTCAGCTGTTAATTCCTGCAATCACTAAGTTCAAATAATTTCTTCCCATTTCTCCACTTAAAATCCCATCCATATACTTCAGTTTTTTAGTAGGATGGAGACTTCCTAATGCCTCTACTGTTAAAATAACCTGGTTTTCCAGTAAAGAAAATACTTCCCATACACTTATTTATAATTTCAACTTGACTGCAGGCAGAAAATTATGCATTCCAAAAATCAAACCCACTACTTTTTGTTTTGCTTTTAGATATGATAAACCATCCCTTTCCTTACCCACTTTCTCCAATACTCGGTAACACAGATAAGAATGCTTAAATTCTTTCTCTTAGCCAAGAGCTGTAATACATATATTCACTTAGGAATACAAACGAGAACTCTGATGAAGCTCACAGACTCACTGCTGGATGAAATGGTAAAAATGGCCTGTAAGGTGTGTTAGCAGACACCTTGCACACAGTGCACTCCAGAGGTCTATCTGCTGTTGAAAAGTACCTTCCCTTGGTTCTGGTGCAAACGTCCTTGGCATTCAGTAAAAAAATCCACACCTATTTTTTACAGAGGATTTAAGAACACTGTTCTTAAACTGCTAACAGCAAACACTGCTAAATCATAAGGCATTATGATTTTGTAATTGATACTACTATTCACCTTAAAGAAATTTTCTTTGTAATACATTTTTTTTTTTCTACTCAGTTTACCAAAAGATTTTATTAACTTCTACATGTTTATATGCATACATACAGGCACAGCAAACACATAAACCCCACTATATTTATTTAATGAGCAGAAATAGAGTGCAAAAAGCTCTCCATGAAGCACGACAGCACCTGTATGATGCACAGAATTAAGTAGGGTTTCCTATGAAATCAGCACTCTGTGATCGTGTAATTAAAACCAACTTCAAAATGGATTCAATTAGCATAGATAAACTCTAGCGTTTTCCAACCACACTTTGAGCAGCCTGGTTTTATGCAGGGACCTCCTCATTACAAAACTGCACAGTTCTGACAGTGACAAGCAACCCCCTCATTACCTGGAACCTTTCATCTGTTTCATTCTCTCCAATTTGTCTCAGTAGCTCCCCGCTTGCTTGTCCAATGCTTCCAGCTGCAGTCAGAACTGTCTGGCGAGGCTGGGAAGAGGTAACAGTGAAATGCATTAATTCAAAGAAAATGAGCTTTACTTGCATTTTAGATGTCCTCAAGGAACTGCATTAGTGTGCAAGCAATATAGCCCAAAAAAAGAAAACCTGAAGTTTTTCTTGACTCACCTCTCCTGAAGTAGGTTGCACAGCCTTTAGCAAGTCTGAGACGGCACTGGCCAAGGTGCGAGCAGCTTTCAGAAGGTCTTCTCCACTTCCAACTTCATCATCCATGAGAGCAGCAAGCAGTTTCACACCTTTGGACATCTCAGTGAGGTTGGAGGAGATGGTTGTAATTGCACATCCCACAGCAGTGTAATCAGTGTCAACTGGGTCCCCTGCAGAGCAAAGGTTTTTCAACAATCAGAATGCTTTAGTGGCTAAAACAGAAACAGGTTACAACAAGCTATACTCTGGTGAGAGAGAAAAGAGACATTTCCAGACAGCCAAGCAACGCCAACTAAGTAATGTATCACATAAAAAAACCTTAGATTGCGATAAATTTTCTGATTTCTTCATTTCTTCTGCAATAATCTATCCCCTAATAGAATGTTGCTTCATTCAATGCAATTTGCTGAGAAGTCCCCAGTTTCAGCCTCTTTCAATACTAAAAGAGCCTAAGGTAATACAGTCTTGTCTCCTTTAAGCCACTTGCAGCTCCCTCAACTCGTAATTTGCTGAAGAAAAACCCACTGTGAATAAAAACAATCTCTCCTTAACAACTGCCAGATCAACGATGCTTTCTTGTAGTAACTTTGCAAACACTCTCAACTCTGTTGGATAAGCAAGCTGCATTTTATCTTCACTGACTGTTATACCTTTAGAGAAACTGAAGATAGAAAAAATTGTGTTGGGAGGGACACCAAGTTTATTCCACACATCAATGCACTTAGCTATTGGTGAGTTCTGAAGAAAATTTTCTGCAGCTGCTCCATACTCAGTTCATATGTTACCTGATTTAGACTGACAAATAGTTAGGAAGCTGCAAGGAAATCCTTCCCACTGAAATTTACCTGCTGTAAGGTTAACAACAGATGCGGTTCCTGCAGTGATTGCATCAACCTGAGAGTGTATTTCATGTTTTGATTCATCAACCTTGTTCTGAACCCATACTCTTGATGCCTGAAGAGCAACAATGCAAAGAAAAATTCAGGACTGCAGTGAGGTTCTGTAAGGCAAGATACTATGTACATATCCCATTCTTTTGCCAACTTTTACAAGTGAAACAGCAGACAAGCAGCAGACCCTTAAAGTGAAAATATGAAATATGAAAATTAAATATGAAAGCAAGCATTTTCTTCTGCTGATTGATTCATTACAGATTTGCTCTCACATTTCAACAGCTGCCCTTTTAAGGTAAATGCCATAACAAAGGCTAAACCCTCTTGACTGACAGTCCCACATAAGCAACAAACCCATGTCTCTGTCCTCCTGCCCTAACCTGGATCACGAACAACAGAATCATATTTTGTTCTTATTTTCCATGTTTCTGCGAGGCAGTAAGTCCCTCCATTAATCCTGCCCATAATTTGTGTTTAACTGTACATATTCCCACAAAACAACAGCATTCCAGGCAGGTTTATGCAAGGAAGTCTGCTACATCTGATCTCAGGAGACTGATTAGAGTGAGGTGGACCACCATACATTAATTCCTTAAAGAGAGCACAAAATTTTTACCCCATCTTAAAAGCTTCAGCAGTATCACCTTAGATCTGGGGACAATGACTAAACTGGTCTGTAAACAACCCAAAGCCCTAAGGCTCATTTCTGTGTGGATGAGAGGAACTCACCATGTCCTGCCCCAGAGGTGGCAGGTTATCCACTTCACTGAGGTCGGCCTGTGCCTGCTGAACCGCGTGCATGCTGGTGTTGATGGTCCCCATCAGGGCCTGCTGGGCTGAGGTCTGCAAGGCAGAGCAAGGCAGCTGGGCTGTGCTCCAGAGGGCACTTCAAACACACGTCACGTGTGCGTGAAGGGACCCTGAGTGACAGCAGTCCAGCAGCCACGCCAGGCCATTTCAGAGAGCTGCCTTTTCCCTGGCACAATGGAGAAAGCAAAGCCTTCAAACTCTTCCCACAGCCTTGATTCTGCTCATGACATTTTACACCCTGTGGTACCTTCACACACATATCAAGGGCTCACTTTCACATATGAAGTGTTGAAAGTGCAACTTTCTCAGCTCAAACAATGGCCAACAGACACACACAAACCCACTGAGCTGTCTTACTGACCGGCATTTGAGCAACATGAAAACTCAGTTTGCTTCTAGGAGATCATGACTGATTTCCTGGGACAGCCACCCAATGAGATCAAGGAGGATTCCAAAACTACATTATCATCAATATGCATAAGTTAACAGAAAACTGAAGGGGTTTAGGCAGAGCAGGAAGCTGTCTATGGCAAAGTTTTGGCTGCAGGGGTGGCCTCTGAGGAAACGAGCCAGGGGCTGCCTCATGCTGGTCACAGCTGGTTCTAGACAGCTCCCACAGACCCAGCACAGGAGCAGCTGAGTGCAGCAGCTGAACTGATGGCACCTCTGGGAAAACACTGGTGACAAAGGGCAAAACACCAGTGAGACAGGGCAGTGAGGGGGAAAAAGGAGTTGAAAAAACAACCTCACAAATGCCAGTGCCTGACAGGGATGTGGAGGCAATGCTCAAGACAGCAGAGCTGAGTGTCCTGAGCCTGTGGGAGAGAGCAGAGTGCAGCAGGTATTTCTCTGCAGTCTGTGGAGAGGGCTGTGTTGGAGCAGATACCCCCATATCTGCGCCGCAGGCCACAGAGGACCCCACGCTGCAGCAGGGGGATATTTCCCTGAAAGAAACTACAGCCCATGGAGAGCCTGTGCTGGAGCAGGGCCGTGCCAGGAAGGAGCCCAGTGCAGGAGAAGGCTCTCCTGAAGGGAACTGTAGTTCACAGGGGACCCCCACTGGAGTCAGTTTATCCTGAATGAATGACCGCAGCCCAGGGGAAGGACATGCTGGAGGCTGGGGGAAAATGTGAGGAGCAAGGAAAAGCAGAGAGGGGGTGTTACAAGTTGACTACTTGTGAACAAGGAGTAGAAGAGTCAGAACTGAAGGAGTGAAGTTGAGTCTGAGTAAAAAAGGGGGTTGGTGATAAGGATTTTTAGTTTTCATCTGTTTCTCACCATCCAACTGTATCTTAATCAACAATAAATTAAATTCATTTTCTTCAAGCTGGTTCTGTTTTGCCCATGAATGTAATTGATGATCTCCCTGTCTTTATCTTGACCTATACTGATATAAAGCTTTTTTTAATCCTGTATATCCTTCCATACATACTTCTTCAGTTAAGGAATAGGAGTGCCTGCTGGGCAGGCATCTGGCAAACAGCCAAAGTCAATTCACTACACAGACTAGACTTCTAGCAGTTGGTCATGACTTTAACCATTGATTATATTCTCTAAATGTTTGTGGAAGTCTTTCCATTTAAATGAAAACAAGCACTATCAGCTTTAAGCCTGCTAAAAAATTTCTAAGTTGGTGGACTAGTGATAAGCTAGAAGAAAGCCTTATCCTTAAAACTGCTTACTTTTGCCAGTCTTTAAACGTTTGGTTTCTTTCCCTTTGAATACTGTTTTAACTACTTAGAAGTGAAGAAAAGGCTGGAAGAGCCTGCTTTAAAGAAAACGAGGAAGTAAGTCAAAATGTGACACCCTAAATATATAAGGGACACTCAAAACTTATGTTAGGTAGAACAGTCAGGACGTTGCCAACGCCAGGAGTCCTGGCTGTAACGTGTATAACATTCTGTTTCTGACTACTTGCCGCACAGACAGGTTTCACACACAGAACAAGGAGGTCTCTCACAAGTGGGGGCATATGTCCTCTGTGCATCTGGCCAGTTGTGACTTGCTGCTGAGGAGAAGGCATGATGCCAATGTTGAAAGTCTCGGGGCCGCTGGAGCCTGAGCGCATCACAGCCGGCAGCGCCACGGAGCCGTGCTCCACCTTCCCGGTCCGGTTGAACTGCTGCTGCAGAATGGTGGGTCTGGGGAAAAACACCCAACACAGAATTTTAGTGAGCTCCTGCAAACCCAGCTCTGTCAGCTGTTCTTCCTCTAGGATTTAAACTGCATTTCACAGCATTTGGAGAAGCTGGAAAACTCGACGGTTTTTCTTTCTAAGCGTTTTCTAACATATTGGAAAAAAGATAAACCGGGGCTTCTGGCAGATCAGTCATTAATAGCACGAATGAGCAGGCACCAAGGAAAGATGGCAAGGTGCAGTTTCGTTAAACATGATACAATAGCTTTACCCCTTTTAGACACGTGGCAGACAGAACCAGAACAAAGTTCATGGCGTAACTGCTTCATTTCAGTTGTATCACAGGCTGATCAATAGAAAATAAAAGCATGAACCTTGTGGAGATCTTTTGCAAGTACTCCCTAGAACTGGGATTTAAAAACTCTCTTTCTTCCCCCTTTACACAAACAAGCATACATAGTAATTGCAAATAATCTGGCAAATAACCAGATACTGGGCTGGAGAATAATAAATAAAGTTACTGCCACCCACAGTCATAAATTGCCTTACCAGATATACTGCTCATGTTTAAACGTGATTCAATCTTTAATAGCTAATCTTTAAAACCCAGGCTATAACAACAACACTGCTGAGGGGAAAAAGCATGATTTCAACTACGAAAATATCTTGTATTTATCACTACAAGTTTTGGGCTTCTCTG
Organism: Tichodroma muraria; assembly: GCA_013390105.1. Classification (NCBI taxonomy): domain Eukaryota; kingdom Metazoa; phylum Chordata; class Aves; order Passeriformes; family Sittidae; genus Tichodroma; species Tichodroma muraria. The sequence continues at coordinate 11,273 of WAAG01091137.1, forward strand.
CACAGCATTTAATTAACAGTATATTCTGGAAGTGATTTGGAAAGGGCTATGTCAAAATAAAGCACATCTGAACATGTGTGATCCATCAAAAGATGAAATTTCCCATAAGGCCACATGAAATACCTAACAAATCTATCTCATATAAACCATATGCTTAACAATAAATCAAATGGACTTTTCACATACACACTGCTGACGCTGCCACCCTCAAGAGTTCCAAGAAAAGACTTGAATGACTCATTACAAGTTATGATGTCTCAAATCTCTTTCTATTGTCTCACTGCAAAGAAAGATTTGACACTCCTTTTCAAGAGTGTGGCCAGCTCTACAATTCTGTGTTTTGCTATATTCAGTTACTCTCCCATCAAACCATAACCTGACCTACTTGAACCAAACCCTTTGCTCTACCCATACCACACATCTGATGGGTTTGGCTGCTGAAATAAGCCAGCTCTGCTCGTAACACTGTGTACGACTAAACTGACAGGTGTCAAATCTACTGGAAACCATGGAACTAACACACACAAACAACTAAAACCTTGTAAATCATACATGAAAATGAAAAAAATACTACAGCTTTTCAGCTCTGCTTCATTATCCTCCTCTCTGCACCAGCATTTTACTGAATTTCAGCCTAAGTGCCTTTGTTCAAGGGTCAAGTTAGCACAAACTGGTGCCAATGCTGGTAGCCCTAACAAACAATTTTGTGAAAAATATCTGCTCTCCAATCCTTGAATGAAGCTTGGAGCCTGCTGAATTGTCTGGGGACAGTACTTCCTTCTTCTGAAATACTCCGTAAAGCCATTCTTTAACAGTAACAACTGTACTACTTGATTTGAAAAAGGTGCTGCAGCTAAATGTGACGCTCTTAAAAACAGACCAATTCCTCCTGTTGCATGCACTCACTTCTTAGGTGAAACAGATTCTTCCAACATGGTTGATTCCTCATCACCTTCGAGCCCAAATCTATCTTTACTTTGTTTCTAGAGGGAGAGAAGAAAAGGTAAGTTAAACAATGCGTGTTGTTTCTTGCTTTCTCACCACCATTTCCCTGCCATTTATCACCAACCTAAACAAACAACCTGCAGAGCCTTGTGTGGTGCTGAACACCATGCTGTTGGGCAGGGAATGACAATCCAACCTCCCCTAGAGAAGAGCTGCTCTTCAGCATTCAACAGCCCAGGTTCTAAACCCTGGCAGATGCAACATGTAAAGGAAAAAAGCCTGCTGGTGCCTTGTTGAACCAAAGTTCAACAAGCAAGGCAAGTGCTGAAATGTTACTGCATGGTGCTACCTATTGATGCCTTAAGATGCCTTTATATTTTTCAAATCCTCTACTGTATTAGCGCACGACTCTAAACTCCATATAGAGTGTAGTTAAGTGTCTTCACGTTTTGGTCAGAAAACAATTCCTCTAGGCCTGAGATCCAAGGACACCCTACAGCCTCAGGCCCCAGAAAGTACAAACAAAAGTGAATTGAGGGGCAGGGAGCAAACTGGGAGAATACGACTTCATTACTTGAAGCTGTAAGTGGAGGATTAACNCTTGTTGAACCAAAGTTCAACAAGCAAGGCAAGTGCTGAAATGTTACTGCATGGTGCTACCTATTGATGCCTTAAGATGCCTTTATATTTTTCAAATCCTCTACTGTATTAGCGCACGACTCTAAACTCCATATAGAGTGTAGTTAAGTGTCTTCACGTTTTGGTCAGAAAACAATTCCTCTAGGCCTGAGATCCAAGGACACCCTACAGCCTCAGGCCCCAGAAAGTACAAACAAAAGTGAATTGAGGGGCAGGGAGCAAACTGGGAGAATACGACTTCATTACTTGAAGCTGTAAGTGGAGGATTAACCCCTGAGATGCAAATAGACCAAACTTGTATCTGTCTGAAAAACACGTGACCATCGTCCATTTTGGGTGTAGCCCCTTGGGGAGGCCTTGTCTGCCCTTAATGTACCTGAAGGCCCCTCATTAAACATATCCACATTTATTTTTTTAACTTCGTCTGACCTCTTTTTCTAGGCAAGCCTGAAAAAGGCATCATTACCAGTAGTAAATGCATACCCATAAGTAAAGACATGAAATTGAATACTGATGAAAAATGAATGAATTAAATTGTCTCCAAGTCATTTTATCATGGATACTTCAAAGTTCAGGACAGTCTGACCTCAGGCTGAAGACTGAGGCAGGGTTTTTTTAGTGCTAAGAGAGATTTGTAAATAAACATAAGGTCAGTAAGTCTAAATCACTAGAAACAACAGGAAACTACAAATCATAGAAATAGTTCCTTAGAAAAAGTCTATTTCTGCTTGTTGCCTAGTACAGAAAAACTGTTTGCTTTTCCCTCTTGCTACATGATTTGCAGTCAAGACCATACAGATGAATATAAATAGAGGAGTACCCACTACGACCTTCCATTCAAGAGGAACTCCTCATGCACCTCTACATGAATGCACAACTTTGGAGAAAGAAATGATTACTATTAGAGTTTGATTTTATGCATGAACTGAAACTCCCTATTTCTAGTCAAGATCGTGCTTTACTTCCGTAGTAATGTGAAGTAAAAATAAAATCTACTGTTTTTAATTTAGATAGATGCTACTCACATTCTGGGTTCTGTCACCTGATAAATGACCTATCACTAAAACCGCAGGACATGAGGGGTTGGGTGGAGTGGGGGCAAACACCATACTAATAACACTTGAGCAGAAAAAAAATGTACCTATAAACACACTGGAGAAAATGAGTAGGACCAGTCCAAAACACACCAAGAATTAACAATATGCAACCGAAAGCAACAAACCCCACTTTGAGGCATCGGTCACAGAGATAACGTGGGCTCAAGAACTATGACCTGCAGCTTCTCATATGAATCATGGGTGTTTATGATTTAACCTGCTCCTAATTCATTCATTCTAAACTGACTGTGTCAGCAGATGGTAGAGGAAAGAGAAATCAAAGGACTGGGAGTGGAAATTCACACATTTGTATTCCATGAAAGAGAAGGCTGCTTTCATTTGGCACTAGAGAGCAACACGACTTTTGAATCAAGTTTTAAACCATCTACAGAAACCTGCAATTTATTTGATGTTTATTAAACCTGAGCCTGACAGCCTCAGAGAAAAAGACATGTGATGAATTCTGTGTGATGAATTCTGGCAATCCTCGTCAGCCTCCTATTATGTAACACTTAATGTTACATCCTACACTGCTCACATGAGCAAAGCAATGAACAAAGGCAATAAACTCTTCTGGGCTACTTAACTTCATGATTTCTTACTACTAAAATCTATTACAGTAAAGAACGATGTAGTTTGGAATGTCAATACAGTAAAAATTTGACAAGAAGCAATCAGTGCTGTTTGGAACACCTCACTTTTCTATACAACATGCTCAGAATGGGACCATTCAGCTCCATGTTTGTTGACAAACTCGCCTTTTTTTGCTGTTGCATTTGCTTGCTTGGGAATATTCTGAACACTGGAAATTTCCGTCAGCCCTTCCTCTCTCCTGCCAGGCACATTCATAAAAACAAGTTTCAAGGCAGTCTGTGTATAGTCTGACCTCTTCACAAACACTGATTTTATCCCTCTCTGAACAATCAAGGTCTCATTCTTTGCTTTAGTAATCACAGTGTTTTGAAAGCAATGTACACTGTTGAGGCTTTTTGGTTTGTTTTTCTGACCAAAAATCTCTCTCAGCTTTGCTACATTATATATATACAAGAGCACCTGAACAACTATTGTGTAATCCTGGCTGTGACTTTAAAAACTGCTTCTAGGGTAATTTCTTCCCACCTGATTGATCACTTTGGACTACAGCTTAAAAATCCATAGCTGAGGCTTTGGACTCTTCCCTGGATATACACTCACAGTCACCAGGTCACCAGCCAGAAAAACAAAGCCCAGGAGTGCTGTACTGAGCCCAACACATGCTACAGATGTAATAAATAACCTTGATTTGTCAGAAGCAATGCCTTACTTGCAGGTAAAAATATCTAACATCAAAACACAACATACAATACTGACTCCATGCGAGAAAAACTGCAGTTTGCACATATTTGAGTTTTTGCACTGGTTTTTTGCTACATGCCAAGATGTTAATACTGTACCTTCTTTAGGATGATATCAATGTAACCTGCAATTAATTGAGAGATCTGTTCTCCTTCAGTGGTCTGTACTGAGTAATAGCTTTCCTGATATTCACCAAAATCCTGAAGAAAAGGGAAAAAAACTCAAAACTTATCTGCAAATGCGAAGTAAGTAAATGAAGAAACAGTATTGAATATGAGTGAGAAAATTCAAGTTGTGAAATTGCATAGACATTTTATTATATCCAACAGTAAGTTCAACTTCTCCAAGGCTTTGTTTTTCTNATAGACATTTTATTATATCCAACAGTAAGTTCAACTTCTCCAAGGCTCTAAACCAGTCTGTATACGAGACTGAGGGAAAAGAAGACTTTTTATTTCAGCTTAATCACAGATGTTTCATAAACTGAAACACACAAGAGATACTTCATCTAACTTGATCAGATTCAGTAACTTGAGGATAGAGGAAAATGTTTTGGAATTTAATCCTAGAACACAATGATCCACACAACTGGAAATTAAATGCACATTAATCAAGTGAACACAATTTTCTATCCTCTGCTTCTTGCTCCATCACTTTAAACAACCTTTTCATATACAAAACATATGTTGCAGTGGTCTCCTATGGACCAACAAATTAGCAAAATATCACATTGATGAAGCTTCTCTAAATTCGTACTTATCAAAACCATGAAGGAGCCAGCTGACTTTATGTTTGTATCTTGCAAGTCACAAAGTACATTATGAATGACAAGCACCATAACTATTTACAGAAGTGTGAATAATAATGCTTCCTTAACTGCTTCATTAGTTAGGTACAAACGAGGTTTAAACAGTGGTTTGTTGGAAGATTTAAACAGTAATTCTGAGGAACCGGCCTGTCTAGAAGCACCAAACTACAGACTGAACCTGGACTACAGTATGTGCCAATTTATTACTCGAGGACCCGCTGACTCTACAGAGATGGAAAAATAGAGACAGAACAGTTTCTGTACTGTAACTTGTTCTAAGTCTCCTTGCCACATAAATCCTTTGGCCTCTGAATACACACAAAAAGATTACCAGAGTGAAGCTTTTAGGTGAGGCAGCCCAGCGTTTCACAGTTGTCAGTGGCCATTCCTGCAACACTTCCTTGGTCTTCTCATCCACACGCATCACTGAGTCTTTGGTGACCCCCAGCAAACGAGGAACCAGCTTATTTTTGCCTTTCATTTTTTCCTATAACAAGGTGTGGAAGATTATTTTCCATACAAATGTAGCTCCCCACAGGACAAAGGAAAAGCAAGACATAATATATTTATCTGTCTGCTTACAACAGACAATGATTTTCAAGCAATGCATTAAGAAACTCTGGTCTGTAGCACATCTTGACTGTTCAGTTCAAAAGACAACTCCCCACTCCTCCAGGAAACTCAAATATCTTAATGGTCGAGGTAGCAAACCTTTGCTTAGTGAGGGACCCGAGATAACCCATAACCAAGGATTGAGGACGGTCACAGCAAGAGCTACGTTACCTTAACAAGAAAAAAGGACACCCCATAGGTGCGCAGGGAACGCGCCAGCTTCACATACTTCACTTTGGCTTCTATTTCAGTCATCTCACCACAGTTTTTGTGTTCCTGTAAGAGAGTTCAGTATCAACCAGGCAGAACCAAAGCTTTCCAGAAACAAACAAAAAAACATACAGCTTTTATCTAGCTCAGGATGCTTAGATAATAATCACTACAACTGGAATATGTGAAAAAATACTGTGTAGAAACGTTAGCAAAACTACCATATAATGCCTCACATCCGAGAAAATAACTAACCTGGGCAAAGAGAACACCCCTCTTGGACCATCAGCCATTCCATCTGTGCCTCAGACCATGCACATTAAACCCCTTCCGACAGTTTAAAATTCTATGTATTCCTGCTATTTGATACCATTAGGTTGCATACAATTAATGCCTCTTCACTCAGCCTTTAAAAGTCATTCAAGTGTACCAGCACCCTTTTTTTTCCTCCCAGAAAAAGATGATTTATTCCTGCTTTGTGCCCAAAACTTCTGATTCATGACAGCCTCACACCTTGTATTTGAACATTTCTCATGTCTTGTAGGTACTTCCAATGGGCCTTTTCTGCCAGCTGCAACATTATCCAGAAGTTTTTCCCATCACATGAAAATAATTCTACACCTGAGGAACAATTAATGATTTTTCTGAATAGCTCATCCTGAAAAACTCATCTAAGTGTGTCTTGTAACTCCGTCTCTATTTATTATTTAAACAACCTGGTCATCAGTGGATTGATGATTACATGTAAGCAATGACAGGTACCCATCTTATGCATTTAAATTTCACCCCAGCATCTGCTCCCCTATCAGACCACTGTGCTGAAAGCCGCATCCAAATGCGCCACTACTGAAATCCTGTTTGTGGGATTCCCTACCCCCCCACGTTCCCCTCACGTGCTTCTGAACTGCTGGTTGCCACCTCTCTCATGCTGACTGATGGCAGCAGGGGGAGCACCAGGAACATGGGAAATGCCTCCTTATTCCATTTGCTCCCACCTCAACAGCGTGGCAGCTTCCAAGAGGGAGCACTGGGAGGAGCAACTGCAACTCCAAAAACCTCTTGCATCCCAAGAACATAGGCTGCTCCCATCTGTCAGCTTCAGCACAGAGAACGCAACCAGGATCCCAAAAGAACAAGGAGAACAAATGTAGTACCTGCCAAGTTCCAGAACTTAATGACTTGGGAAACAGCTGAGTTTTTTTCAAAAGACAGCTCACATTCTGTCTCGTCAATTCTTGGCCCAGATCAGTGCCCTCACGGATGAGCTTCCGGTCCATTAACTAAAGCACATAATGACTGAAACTCCTCCTAGGTCATATTTGACATGGGCAAAAATCCCATGCTATAAACAGCATGGCCACAATACTCAGAAGTGAATGAATCTGGTTTTTGCCTAAACTGCAATGTCACTGCACCACCTAAAGGTGCACATAGAAGTGCCAGACATACTCATCCACAAGTACTGAAAACAGAAGGTAAACAGACTCACTAAGTTATAGGATTCTTCAGCTGAGAGTGCAGCAGACAAAAGAAAAGAAGTGACCTGTTTCTGCTCTTGAACTTGTCTCCCTAGCTGGGATCACAGATCTCTGGTGTGTCCTTCCAGAAGCCATATGACTTCATCTCACCTGTTGACCTCCGAATTTTCCAACTTCCATTGTGTTGCCAAACTTGTATTTCAGTGGGCAGATAACTGGTGCACCTACAGCACTCAGACTCTCAGACCACTTCTAACAAGATCAGCAACTTTCACCATTTATACTTAACTGCTCCAGTCTTCTACAATGGGGTGATTCCCACACACACCCCCCCCGAACTCAAGTATTAACAACCAGAAATGAGGCTCATGTTTGAACGAGGCATGAAATTAAAATTGACTTTCCTGAACATGTGTCTATTTTAGTATAAATATGCATCTTTATATTTTAATGCAACTGACAAAAAGATCTTAAAAATAAGGAATTTTCATTCTCTCCATTTAACAAAGCACATTGGATAATCATCAGTGAAGAAAAAAGGATCAGGACAACAAATATGCTGAAGAAATAAAAGCTGTCAAATACTTTATACTTCATTTTCTGATAGCTATATAGTTCAAGTGTATACAAAGTATACACCTGGGAAATCTCAGATTTTTCTTATGAAGGTAGTGAAACTTGAGTAGTTTTTCAGCCCCACAATTACCTGAAATATTCTCTTTTCAGCCCCTCTTTGTTTGGTATATTCTTTAGGCAGGAATTCTTTCAGGCTAGGGGAAAAAAATAAAAAAAGAAATTTTCAAGTTAATGGTCCCTTCTTGAGGAGGGATGATTTCCATACACCTTTACTGGCACTGGGTCCCCAGGCTTCCTAATATAGGTGTTAAATACCTCCACAACAAAACAAAACTAAGTAGAGCAAGTGGTTACCTTACCACTTGAGTTGCTGCCCCATGCTGTACCTTTTCATGCTTTGAAAATTCACCAAAAATAAACAATAGCTGGGACACTTTCCATTCTTAAATGATAGGATGTCTCTCAGCAGCTCAGAGGGTTTCACATCTAAATGCAACTACACTTAGAGTAATCTGGGAGAAGGGGACACAGAGGCTTGAGCCAACTCCGAGTTCAGACGCTGCCATTACTGTACAGCAACACTTGGATTTACTGACGTGTGGGACCAAGGTCTGTCTCTGTGTCATCCAACGAGTGTTAGAACACTATTATTGTACTGAAAAACTAGGAAGTAATTTAAGTGGACACTTAACACCACTATGTTGTCTCAAAGTAAAAAAAGAAGTTTTAATTTCTGAAGCACTCTGATTCTAAGGCTCTCAGAACGTGGATTAAATTAAACAGTTCACTCTCCATGATAGAGTTCAGTCAGAAGGAATCCTTCAACAGCCCCTCTCTGTCCCTCCTTGTTGTATAATAAAATAACCCTTTATCTCAGCCAATTTCACCCTAACCTGAGGGCTATCAGCATCACACGTGAACCAATAACTGTTCTGCATTATACCTTTCCATCTGCAATATTCTACTCTGATGAAACCATGTCACATTCAGCAGGTCATCTTCCACCTGCAGAAACTTGCACAGTCAAAATAATTAGTCTTTAAGGACTCCTCCTACTTTGGACTACTAAGAATTACAGAAAAAGTATGACTGGAGAATGGCCTCCTTATTTTGATGTATTCAGTAAACAAGCAACACTTAACACTGAAGGATAGACTATCTACCGGGATACAAAATTAGAAGTTCTGAGAAGGATGGATTGTTTTAAACAAGATTGGCAAAAAATTGCTCAACTGTTCTGTGGGAGTTGCCTTCATTTTATATCTTGAGGGTGTTTGTGTTGGGTTTTTTGTTTCTATTACTGTGGGGCTTTTTTATTTGTGTTTTTAAACACAAAAGCCTTCCATTGCAGACAATCAAAAAATAGCTCAAAAGACTAAATTAGGATTTTGTGCTTCAAAAATATTACTCAGTACTGAAATCACACATTTATTTTCCATAACGCTCTAGCATTATAAAACAAAGAAAGAACAACTGTCCTTGCTGATCTTTCTTCTGATATTCTCATAGCTACATTTCACTTAGCCACGATAAAGAAATCTCTTCCTGGGGAATTATTTACAAAGACACATCATAGGGTAAGGAAGGCTGAAGAACCAAATTGAAACTGCAGGTAGATAGTCTATCNTTGAAACTGCAGGTAAGGACTTAAAAAGCTGGCGTATCTATTATGAAACAACTAGTGGTTTCATACAGAATTTCACAGGTTCAAACCGATTCATTTAAATTCAATTCCAAGGCAAATTAAGAAAGCAACAAACTCAAACCTGAATTAAACAAAGTTTCATTCTGGAAATCGATTTATATAAAGAAATTATAGCTATCAACACACTTTAAATTCTCATCTTTATTATCCAGAGTTAATTTTCTCAGCTATCTGTATGCAGACAAGCTAGCAAAACCATTATACTTTTAAGCTTGTCTACTTAATTTTTAATTCATATAACACTTAAAAAAACATTGCTAAGCAAACATTACTTGGAGCTTCATAAACAGCAAGGGTTAAGAAAACAACTCAGTCCACTAAGCAGCACTGCAATACGCCTGCACACGTGGGGGCAGTTGGATTGGAAGTACCTTCCCTCTATCATCTTCCATTTTTTTTAAATCAAGAAGCAAGTGATCACCTCAGCTAAAAGAGTGACATGCCAGTTCTGAACAGACTGAAATTTTAATTCTACCTCTAATCTAGATATTTTCTTTACAGACACAGTTCCGCTTGATTTTGCAGCTTTTTAATGGAGCTAGCAACAAGAAGGGAAATATCATTTAGCCTTCTTTAATCCCTTAAATTACACATATTAGAATAGACACTGAACTCAGTCTAAAAAAAGAGGTAACAGCAAGGAGTGTTGATTTAACTTGGTTTACACTGAGCTTCATCTTCCAGTTCCTTAAAAAATTACACTAGTGCCAACACTTTCTTTTTCATTAGCATAAATGTGTTCTTGAAAAATAGAGCTTAATTCAGTAAACCGGGTTAGATTCAACCCAGCATCAAGCTCACTTATTTGCAGCTTTTTGTTTACCAGTGTGCTCGCAAAGAAGTGGAGATATGCAGTTTGAGGTGCTCCCTTCTTATCTGCAGAAGAAGAGTGCAAGCTCTTTATTAGATATTCTCAGCAAATTCAGCCTCAGGGTACCCTCTGTAAGTGCCATGCGAAACTACACCTGCACCATGAAGGGCATGAAGGGGGACTACTTTTAAATTGATAGTTTAATGCTTGCACAATTTATTTTGGCATGAGCTTCAAGGGAATTCCAACAACCAATACCAACAACTTAGCAAGATGCAGGCAATAATCTTTGTCTGTGCCAAGAATATTTTAGCAACAACAAAAGAAGGATACAAAAGGTCTCTACACAAACATCTTGTAGGCATGGCAAACTAAACTAAGCTGTTTCCAAACAATTTCATTAAATACTAGTGCTATTCTGTTCTGTGCTGGTTTTTGTATGAGCTGACAGATTCTCCTTAAGGGAACCTGTAGCATCCTAATATTTCAGTAGTGAGTGACTGGGTACCTCTCAAATGTACCTCTCACATATTGGGCTACAGCTTACAGTTCATATAAAACACAACTACTTTCTTACTTGAGAAGAACCAGTGTTTATGCACCAAACAGCGGAAAATAGTCAAGTGAAACTAAAAAAAAGCTCACTCTTTTTCAAGGAGATGAAAAAACTAACACTTTTTTTGGTTTTTTTTTTTCCTGAAAGGATGAGACACGCTACTTCAGAAAAAAATAATGAGCATTTAACTACACTGCTTCTGTATATTGTTCATAGTGAGCCAGGATCACTTGGTTCACTTAGACCCACAAAACAAAAGCATGAGGTTTCACAACAAGGATGTCATGATGGCTAGGTAAAATAAATGTACCACCGCTAAATCATGAACATGTACACTTCAAATTAGGAGACAATGACTGGGGACTTACAGCTCTGGAGCAGGTTCATCTATAGAGGAAAAAACTGAATTACTTCCAAATGTGAAATGCTTAGTTTTATGAAACTGATTAAACACCAGGACAGGGAGCAATTACACTTGGTTACCTGCCAAGTTTGGTTCAAATACAAACAAAGCCCTAAAGGAAAACAAAACAACAGCAGAGAAAAATGCCCTACAGAACATAAGAAGGTTCTGAACTTTGGAATTCTAGTTCAAAATGGTTTCCACTGAAGTAACATTCTTTTTCTAATAGATCGTTCGGGATCTATTAGCACCTCTATTAGGACTAAAAAAAGATAATGCACATTATGTGAGTGATGACTATTTCATGATGGACTCCAAACTATCCAGCACTGCATACAAAGCAGAAGTGTCATCCAGCCAGCAGCTTCAGTACACCACAAAACACACTTACTATACGGGAGCTTAAAAAAAAAGAAAAACTCCACTGAAAAAATGAAGTATTACATTAGAAAATCTTAAAAAATTTAAGACACTGAATGCTGTTCAGAAGTTTGCAAAAGCCATTGGTTAAGCTTGTGGGAAATTACTACTTTAAAAATTAAAAGCAACTATTTCTGGGAACACCTAACTCTTGAAATCATTACCATGACACAACATTAGCTTATCGGCTTATTATGAGATAATACCCCAATGGTTTGCTGCAGGAATACTCTTCAGTGAGTGGAGTGTAAAGGAAAGAATAAGCAGACAATGGACAAATCCCAGAGAAAGATTGCTGTGTAACTAGTCATCCACAGCTCTAGGAAACAAAAACCAGGAGTACACCGCAGCTGTTACACTGGGCTCCTGTAATTCTTAGACGTGAGTAGTTCTAATAGGAAAGGTTCGTGGGCCAATCAGGAGCAGACAGACAGTAAGACGAAAAGCTGACTATGAATTGGAACTGGAAGATGTTGACTCTCATAACTGGACTGCTGCTTGAGGAGCAGCGCTCAGAAGCGAAGCGTTTCAAACACCGCCCGTTCCACTGCGACTCACCACTTCAAAGCGGGTCCCTGAGACACCGTAAACCCCAACGGCGCTCACAAAGGAAGCCTGAGGCAGCACTCAGCACTCTGCCAGTGGAACAGGACAGAAACCAAACACGCACCCATTGTTCTGTGCCTCCAATTAAGGTATTTATGAGCCTCATATGTAGGCAAGGCTTGATGGACTGTGCAGTAAATAGCTCTCTTTTACCTTCCTACATTGCTTTCCTCAGACTTGGGACCTCGGTTAATTCTACTGCAGGTAGACCAATCAGAAAATCAAAATCAGTAGAAAAATGGGACATCTAAATTGCAGTCAAACTTAACTTGCCCTCCTGATAGCAGTAAATTAAGTATCACAATAAAGATTAAAGGATGAGCCACTTGTAAGCAGGACTTCTGTCCATGCCTGAAACAAAGAACACAGCTCTAGAATTCCATTCATACAAAACCACGAGAAGGCAAATCTGACCAAGTGATGAATGCCACTAAAAACTTTGGAAAAATTAATTTCTACACACAGTAGTACTCACTTTATTCAAATGACAAAACTAGTTTCCACTCTTGTATTTTCCTGGTACTAAGCATGTACTTAACTGGCACACTGGGAGGAGCCAGTGCCCTTATTAGTGCTGTCTAACAAGCCACTGTCAAAGGTCCCCTCATCAGCTGAGGTTGCTGATTTGTGCAATAAAGCTCCTTTCACTGGGAGATTTGCTATTGAAAATACACTGAATCTGATTACCTCTGCTTGGAGTAATAAAATGTGCTTAATTTGTGACAACTCAACATTAGTTACACTTGAGGTCACCCAAATTTAGAAGTTAGAAGTGTTTACTCTAAAAATCCAGGTTTATGTTTGTGTTCTACATGAGGTCCAAACTGGATCTGTGCTTGAAAGCCTCCAAATTCACAAGCCTTCTCAAAGGAGACAGGATGGGAACCATTCAGAATGTCATCACGAGCCTAGAGGAGATAAACAAAGATGTGTCAGAGACACCCGAAACAGCTATTCCATCTCAAATTCCTTGAAAGCTTGAATACAGCCAGCAACACACCCTTTTCTTTCTGAATATCTTTATTATCCCATTCTGGATGTGTATGTGACTAATAAAACAAAGGGCTAGACTATTTCATTGTGAGTATCTATGGAGACGTACTGAAACTATGATTGTATCAGCTTTGATCAAAAAGAGAACTTGACAGCCATTTCCTGATGCATGCGTAAATAAAATACAACAGGCACATAACTTTCTGTCTATGTACATACATACAGCTGCATGTGTGTGCAAATACACTGAAAAGCTTTCATCCCACTGCCTCACAGAGGATGGAAAAAGATCTCCATAATTAGTATGTGAAAACAAAATTACTGTTACATATATGGCAACAGGGACAGGCACACACAGCATTTTCCTTCCTACTGTGCAAATTTGGTGGTCATTGAAGATGACAGATTTTATAACTCTGGCAGTAGAAGGCCCACCTAGCTATAGACAAAACAATGACAAAGCACTGTCAACACATACTGCCATACCAGCCTGAATGAAATATTTTAGTGGCAGGAAAACAGCTCAGTGTGAGAGTTTCCCAAAACACCTCAGAAAGGTACCGCTGCTCTACAAGCAATAGAACAGCCTTACCTCTTGCCTCAGATTTTTAAAGTGTCATGACCAAGTACATGAACAGCACATTCCATTAAACTTGCAGAGCTTTTTAACTTTGAAAAAAACCGCAAAAACTTTAACAAAGTGTTTAAAAGGCTACTAGTTGTTTAGACCGAAATGCAGGCAACTGTAATGGCACCTTCAGTTAAATACTAATTTCTGCATAAAGCTCCTGGCTTTGCTAAGGTATGCACAGTCCCTCTGACAGTTTAGGAAAGCTGTCTAGATGGAATCCTACTGTGTTACATGACATGGTTCCTTTTAACAGAAAGCCTGCCTGACTTGTGTGCTGTCTGGGTTGAAGACTGGAAAGGAGTGCAGAAGGAGCTCTCTCACTGATCAGGCAGAAGAGAAAAAGACATGAGAAACAGAAAGCTGTTCATAAGACTGAGCTGAGATTCCACATTACGCAGAGAGCACCAGTCAGAGAAGAGAAGAGGGAGAAGAGCAACTTGGGACTAAAGACATGTACCAATTTTAAAGAAGGAGGATGTGAAAGCCAGTGGATTTTGGG
>WAAG01091138.1:9555-39405 GCA_013390105.1 Tichodroma muraria
CCCGGGAACGGCTCCGGGGGGCGGGAGGAAAGCGGCGCCGCGTCCCAGAGGCACGTTTGCTGCCAGCTTCGCCTCCAGCAACCCCAGCCCCTTCCTCAGCGCAGGCACTGCGGTCCTGATGGCAATGCTGCTTGCTAATGTAATCACGTATTCCGCCCTTTTTGCTTACTTGCTCTCAGAACCCGTGTAAATCCTCTTTGGGCCTTTGTCGGCCGAAAGTTAGACGCAATTTGAGGCCATGAGGTACTGACTGCTGGGGGAAAAAAACGGGAAAAAAAGCCCCAGGGTGGTGCAGTATGCAAGGTGCCCCGGTAAATGCTATCACCTGGAGAGTCTATCCCAAAAAAAGATCAGAAAGGGTCCTGTCAAACACTACTCGGAGCGTGACCTCCGTTTTATCCCCATTTTTTGAAAGCACCGACAATGTCAAACTTATCCAGTTTATTTCATCATTTGCTGACACACGAACTCATTTCTGTTTTAAACCGTGATTGTCCCTTCTTTCTCCCTTAGCTTTGTTTTATTGACAAGACCAAAGCATCTTTCATCAGCCTGAATAGGGCAGTAACAAATAAAATAAAGTGTCAAAACAAGAGGAGGCTTTGCTAAAAAGAAGGAGTTGCAAGAAGGAATCAACAGAAAGTCAGGGTCTAGAGAAATAGGTGAAAATACTTTTGGGAAGAAAGGGAAGTTATGTTATTAGGCCGAACTACATCCTTCTGCCTGGATTTAGGGCAAAGAAGGGAAAAAATTTATTTTTTTCAGCCCTCTTGCTTTTCTACTTCTGTGTGTAGACATGACTTGCACTGAAAAAATTGTGAGATTTTGAAGCATCTGACAGTCCTGGGACGTCACCAAATCTCTACTGTAATAATATATGGAAGCATAATTCCAGTGTATAGGAAAAAGGGAAATGCTTATCAGAGTACTCAACTTCTGCGTAGCCTTGACTGTACAAATTGTGGTGAATCTCTCACATTTTTTAACCTGTTGGACTGAAATTGTATTGATAAGGATCCCTTCCTGACATCCATTGCTTAGGCTAGTAGTTGAAAACTGGTTATACTGCTAAAGTCAGCGGTGTACACTGGTATGAGCAGCTGGCACATCTCAGCTATGTGTCTTGTGGTGTTTCACATCTCAGGCTTGCACCATTAATTGTTGAATAAATGTAGACTAAACAGTATGGCATAATTCTGACCTGTTTAGCTGAGGGGAAAATGCCTTTCTGTTCATGCAGTCGATCTGCTTCTTTTGCAAAAATAGCTCATCCTGAGAAATTCTTTGGGATGTTGTGTGGAATAGAAGAAAGCAAAAAGGATTCAGTCTTCTGCTGATAGACAATGCTCCTTTCTCAGTTTGGAAACCGTACTGAAGGATGTCACTCACTGATAGTTACAGGGAACAGAGGTAGGGATGAAAATGTACCTCTGTTCCTCTGAAATGTTTCTCTGAAGATGCTGTTTCTTTAGGCAGACTTGAATTTGAGAAGGGTTAAACTATGTGTAACACTTGATGGCAAGAAAGTGACATTTCTTCTCTGCTCTTGCTTTCCTCAGGGTAGCAGTCAGTAACTCAGGGTTGCCTTTCCCCTTGGTGGCAAACAGTGGTGTTTTATTGGTAAGTTTGCTTGGCACTGGTGATTTCTTACTATTTTCCCAGGCCAAGGAAAGGAGTCCCCAGGTTCTCGGTTCTTGGTTATCATGCCACCCCATGCTCTGGGCTGTTTGCATGGGGACATGTAATTTTTTACATTGGACTGAAGTCCAAGTCAGCAGCTGATTGTAAACCATTCATATATTGTGCCTGCTGAAATTTTAGGGGTAGCACAGAATCGGAAAGAAAAAAGAAATTTATGCCAGTGGTGAAATGCTATGATGAAGTTACAATTTTTATGCTGGTGGTGAAATTCTTACTGACATCAGCAGGGGAATGATTTGCTCTTCACTATGACTGCAGTCAGAAATGAATGCCTGATTGGCAGCCTCCAAGGAGCTCTGTTTTCTGAAACATCACACAGAAAGGAAATATCATGTATAACTGTGTCTCAATTGTTTCTTGAGTTGATTTCAGCATGAATAAGTTACGCAGTCATTTCAAAGAAATGCTGTTATTTCAGCTCTATCTCAGTGGTACGTTTTATTTGCCTCATGGTACAAACTGTTGTAAAACAAAGTTTCTTAAAGAAAGACCCCAGAAATTAGTTCACTGGTATTAAGGAAGGGCATAAACCTGTAAGAATTTTAGTAACTATTTAGAGGAAACACTTTTCATTAAGGAAAAACTGGAAGATTACTATGCTAATGACAGTCTGGATGGTGCTGTTCCATGTAGAATTCCCATAGATATTACTGGAAGATTTGTGCTAAATAAGCACTAGTTTTAGGTAGTGGATTGTAAAAAAAATGATATGCTGCCCAGCAGGATCTTAATCCTTCTGCATTTACTTAGGCAAACTTTGTCTTTGGAATGCTTTTGAAATCTGTTCCAATTTTCAGCAGGAGTGAGGCCTAAATAATTTTACTGGATCAGCCTTCAAAATATAAGGGCAAGAGAATTTAAATATATTAAGACAGATCTTCTCTTAATCCTGCGATGTAGCATGTGGGTTAGGAAAGAGATGTAGCTCATTGCTTCTTGTCTTAGCCCATGTGGACCAATTTCTCCACTTGTTCTTGTACTGTTTTGTTTTCAGGGGCAGCTCTGTGGTTTTGACCAGGCTGCAGCAAGGATGGGGCCCCTGGAAACAGTAGGTGAGGAAAACCAGACAGATGAAATGAAAATGGAGCTGTTCACTAAGCTGTACTTGACAAGATACACCACACCACTCAATGAATTGGCTCTGGACCCTAAACCAGAACTGAAGGACAGCACAACACTTGTTGAAGTACAAATAATTCTCATCTTTGCTTACTGCTCCATCATCCTGCTGGGGGTGATCGGAAACTCCCTTGTGATCCACGTGATCATCAAATTCAAAAGCATGCGCACAGTGACTAACTTCTTCATTGCCAACCTGGCAGTGGCTGACCTGCTGGTGAACACGCTGTGCCTGCCCTTCACTTTGGTTTATACGCTCTTGGGCGAATGGAAACTGGGCCCGGTCTTGTGCCACCTGGTGCCTTATGCCCAGGCCCTTGCTGTCCACGTGTCTACTGTCACTTTGACTGTGATCGCTCTGGATCGTCACCGCTGCATCGTCTACCACTTGGAGAGCAAAATCTCTAAGCGGATCAGCTTCCTGATTATAGGAGTTGCCTGGGCAGTCAGTGCCCTCTTGGCAAGTCCTCTGGCCATCTTCCGTGAGTACTCCTTGATTGAGATCATTCCGGACTTCAAGATTGTGGTCTGCTCTGAGAAGTGGCCAGGGGAGGGGCAGCTCAACTATGGCACCATCTACAGCATTTCCATGCTCCTGATCCAGTATGTGCTGCCTCTGGCAGTCATCTCCTATGCCTACATCCGTATTTGGACCAAGCTCAAGAACCACGTTAGCCCTGGGGCAGGGAATGACCACTATCACCACCGGCGCCGGAAAACCACCAAGATGCTGGTGTGCGTGGTAGTGGTGTTTGCTGTCAGCTGGCTGCCCTTTCACACCTTCCAGCTAGTCAGTGACATTGACAGTCAGGTGTTAGACCTGAAAGAGTACAAACTGATATACACGGTGTTCCACGTCATTGCCATGTGCTCAACGTTTGCTAACCCCCTGCTCTATGGCTGGATGAATAACAACTACAGGACAGCCTTCCTCACGGCCTTCCAGTGTGAACAGCGGCTGGACTCCATCCACCCTGAAGTATCAGCAGCCTTCAAAGCCAGGAAGAAACTAGAAGCCAAGAGGATTCAGTTCCCTGGGGACACTTTCACACAACCTACCAATGTCTAAGATGTCTGACTTTAAAGAAGAGGTGAATTTGTTGTGGACAAAGGGATGAACCCATTTTGGTACATGCATTTTCAATGCATAGTTTTATTCATAAATGGTGAAAGAGCAGTAGCAGGAAAGTCAAAGCAGGTATTATTATGATTTGAGGGGAGTTGATTGACATCAAGAGTATGTAACTATACAACTGGAAGGAAGTAAAAGTGAAAGGCTTTGTTTATGGCTGTCTCTAACGGGGTCAATACCCTTCCATCCCTCCCATATCTTCTGGACAAGTCTAAATGACAAGGGCTGGTTTTGCTGGAGGAAGGAAAATGGCTGATTTATAGCACAGGAATATTGGTGGTGGGTGCAGGTAGTTTTTATATTCAATGTGGAGATCAGGGAGTGCAGAAATGCACTTCTGCCAGAAGAAAGAAGCCTGTCTGATGGGGGAATCAGCTGTGCTGGTTAACTTGAAACTTTTCAAGCCCCTTCTCTCCCACAGGCATCTTTTGCAAAGACAAGGGAATTAAGAAGAGAAATACTTTACTTCTTTTTTACTTGTGCTAGACTATTTCAAACCAGAGCATTTGAAATAGATTATGTAGTGAAAACAGAAGAGAAAAGAAAAACCAAATCCACCCAAATTCTGGATTTAGTGAGAGGAAAGGTCAAGTTTCTATGTAAAATGAAATGTGGGGTTTGGCCGATCAAATGGGGTAAAAAGTCATCCCTTAAGAATTGGCAGTTGTTGTGCTGGTGAGAAAAATCACGAGCCTGTGACTTGATCAGTCATTCCCTGCAGATTCCTGCCTTTCGTTCTGCTCTGAGAACAGCTCACAAATGCAGTGCTTTAAAGTGGCATTTGAGGGCAGGGAATGCAGGCTCAGGTCTTCTGTGAGCACTTCATAAACTGCTAATATTTTCATTTTCAGGACCTGCTTAAATGTCTAATGTGTTATTAACTCCACAGGCTTTGAATTGTTGCTGCTTCTGCCTGAATAGTAAAACAGCAGATAATTCTGATCCTCTGGAAAGGCTGCTAGATGGTAAAGTGCTTTTCCTTTTTGTGGTTTTATGTCACACACTCATCTCGTCTTGGAGCCTTTTCCATCTTTAGCCTTTGTAAAAATGAAGAACATCTGAATGACTGTAACCTAATAACAGTATGCTAAGTTTATGTGATAACTTGTTATTCTGCATGCTGTAGTTAATAGTTAAATTTCTTTTTTGCTCAGGTATAAAATTTTAATGTGTTTACCGTGTTGTACACAGCAATGTTCAACTCTTCTGTGTCTTTGTTCAGCCTCTTTGAACTCATTAAAGAGATGAAGAAAATTTCAATCCATGTTTATTCCAAGCTGCCCTGTTGCTTATCTAGAGTAAAAACAAGTGTGATACTTTCACTTGAAGTCTAGTTTGACAGCTACTTTTCAGCAGCCTCATTTTTTCTTTCAGTTTTTTGTTGTTCCTAAATTCATTGTGCTCTTCTTACAAGAGAAATGCAGTGCTGAAGTGTTTGCAATGTAATGAATAGTATCAGGTCTTTATCAAGTGGAGAAATTAATCTTTATGCATTCAGTATTTGGCACCATCCTTTAAATATCCATGAAATAATTTGGACTTGGATTTTCATGAGCAGAAAAGGGAGGTCTAGAGAATTATCTAGTGTTTACTTGAGCACGAAAAAGTATCCATCATTCCTAAACAGTTTTACAAAAATATATTAATTCTCCACCGTGTTCAGGACATGACATTTCCCACAAGTTATTTTTGTCTGAATATTAGTAATATCCAAAATGTAAGCTCAAAACTCTTATGGGTGAGGAAGGATTATAGAAGTGTGCAATTATTATGGACATCAATCACATGTATAACTTGACTCTGAACCCTTCATCCAAAGTACTATTACTACAAATAGTCTCCTTTATTTAAAACACAAATTATTTAAAAGTTCTGTTTCAACTCCTTTAAGCCTGTTAGAGTGTGGTATATAGACAGTTTTGAAGTAACCATGACAGTGTGTGCAAAATCTACAATTGCCAGACTAATTCTCTGTAATTTTAAGTCTGCTTTACATCATCCTGTATAAAAGCAATTAATTACAAATAGTCTTTCCGTTTATTTCATGGTATCTTTATTTTATATCTTCCTGAGCTTTCTCTGCAGCATCATGCTGAGCCAGAACTGGTGCACTAATTTATTGCATTGCTTTCCTCTCTGCCTCGTGGAGGTGGTGCCTTGGCCAGTGCCTGCTTTAGGGTAACAAAGCTGCGCACAGTGTCCCCCTGCAAGGTGTGGGTTTTCCCACAGGCACTTGAAGAGGGGATGTGGAAGAGCCAGCACTGGCTCGTGCATCTTGTGTGGCTTAGTCACTCCTGGGACTTGGCTCCTGCACAAGAACAGCTACACACTTTAGTACCCATCATGTTTGTAGGAAAACACAGGATTTTATCATCAAAAGCAATGATGTATATATATCCCTTGGGGTGTCCACAAATTGCAGCTGTCAGAAGGAGCTGGAAACTCTGGGTTCATCCACATTTCCCTGTAAGGGAAAGTGAATGTGTAAGCAGTATCTAACCACTGGACTGAGTCTGCAGGGGACCCTCTGTTTTGCCTGAAATAGGAACCAGGATCCAGGTCTCCCTATTCACCTATTAGTGCTTTAATTATATTTTTAAGGCATTATATTCTTTTCCTGTTGCTTAGGTACAAGTTTTATACAAAGCCAAAGAATACCAGCAGCCTTCACTCATTGGATAATTTGCTAGTAGGCAGCAGGGCATCCAAAAGGAAATGTCATCACTGTTTCAGAGCAAGAATTAGAACTAATGTACCTCAGTTCTCATCAGTGTCATCTAGCCAGCATGCTGCAGCGTCTCCTCAGGCAGAAAAGTATCTCTTTTTAGAGCTGTTCTATTGTTCAATTAAACATTGGATATCATGGTTTTATGGGCAGGAGCTTATGACCTTTGCATGGCACTCAGGTTCAGGGACAAGGAAATCAGAACAGATGCAAACAATTTAGGTTAGGCCTCCTCCCTCATTCTCCGTGAGTACATCTACCGTAAAGATACTGCAATACAGGCAGGATGAGCTCACTGGGACTGGTGCCATGCTGATCTCTGATGGGTGTTGCTTTGGATTCTTACGTGGGGTCGTAGAAATGAGACCTATTCACCACATAGATGCCGTCAGATGTGATCTAGGACCCCAGCTGGTCAGCAGTTTCCTCTTGGCCTCCATGTAAGAACATGTTTTGATGCCTTGCAAATTTTACTGACAGAAATGCGTCCCCAGTCTTTGGCAGAAACGCGGTCCTGAAGGGTCCTTAATTACATAGGTAGAGCTGCAGCTCTGTGCACTCCCAGCACTGGCTGGACACCAAGCAGCTCAAGCCTGGAGGCAGAAGAGCTGCACTCATGCACTTTCCTGAGGCTGTCTTGCGTTTGCCTTGAAGGAGAACACGGTGCTGTGCAGCCTCTGGGCAAGTGTTAAAGTCACATTGCCTGTTAAGGGTACAGCCAGGGGCTACAAGTGGAGAAGCAATCCTGAGTGAGCTTGCTAGGGTTTTATGGGAAGCCAGTGATGATTGGGTTTTGGTATGTGGGGCCAGTGCTGAACCCTCTCACTGGGCCCTGTGAGTAAATAGCCTTCACTGAGAGTTGTGATCTCCACGTAGAGCTGCTGCATATGACTGAACAGGAAGTACATCATTGTTAATCTGAGAAAAAAATAGATTTGGGTCCATAAGCAGTTAAAAGGACTAAGCCCTGACAGCAAATGTGTTTAATATGCATATCTATTTTTATATAAATTGTATGTCAGAGCTGTGCAAAAGTTGTTCTGTAGAGTAAGTGTGTGGAAAATAGTTGTCTGTCCGCACAACCCTGCCTCCTGTACAATGTCATACCTTGTCAACACACTAATAAGTTAGATAACATCGAGAGTAATAACAGAATGGAAAACACTATCTGCATTTTGTCTGTCAGACCACCAAAAAAATCACTGAATTTCCTGATTAGTATAATCCATTTCCTTGCTTCATAGTTTCTAAACTCACTCCAGGATTTTCTTTAATCCAGATCATGACCTCAAGGGATGAATTTTGTCTTTGGATGCCTGAGTTATTTACCTAGTACTGTCATTATAAATGCCACTCCACAGAAGGGTAACTATTTTGTGCCAAATTACAGGTTCTTTGCCCTGAAAAGCTATGAGATGTATGTAAATCCATGCAAGATTGGTTTTGCTAAAGACCTATGTACTGCAGTACAAATGCTTATTTATGCAATCAGTAGTGATTTTCGTATTTTCAATTGGCTGTCATTTTAAAAGGAAATTAGTACAAGTGTGCTCTTATGAAATTAGTACAAAATTAGTGAAATTAGTACAAGAAGAACTCTGAAGCTGGTAAAGCTGGGCAAGTAAGAAAGTCACAGGATGAGCTGCTACTTTAAGAAGAAAGAGAGAGCAAGAATGAGGCTAGTGGAGATGTCATTGATTTATACACTTTCATTCTTCCTTTAGTCTGGGCAGAGAGAGAAACATGCAGTAATGAAATCAGGCCAAATGAAGACATATGTACGAGGGACAGTGTTTCCCAGGGAAACAGGAACTTTGAGAAGAAATTCCTGTGATTGTTTGAGCCTTAAAACTCACATGTTCTCAAGCGAGTAAACTTGGATGTGTACATTGCTTCACCTAAATGCAATACAGGTGAACACCTCTGTACGGATAAGGTATCAGAAGCAATGGATGTGTTATTAATTCTAGCCAGGACATGGGATGAATAATGCATACAAGCTTCTCATAAGCTCATTTCAGATGGGATATATGAAAAAATTGGTGCTTGCATTAAAATCTTTTCCCTCTCAGGCTTCACTGAGCTCCTGTGGAAGGAAGAGAGAGCTTCAAACTCTAAAACTTAAAGGTGGTGGAATTACATATCTGATGGATGGAGGCACAGTTTAGCTTGAAAACATGATTATAATTTTTGTTTTGCTGATCTGCATAGGAGAAGAAGGCTGTAGTTTGCCTCTTGGACCTGCAGCTGAATTTGCACAACTGGAATTTATATGAAACAGACTTTTATTTGCACACTTCACAACCCTCATAATCTACTAACTCTGCTATATATCTTCAACAGCAGAATCTATGCATACACATTTATTGGGTCAAAGTATTTCTATCTTTTCAAGTTTGCGTAGAAAAAGAGAAGTTTAGGACAATTCTACTATTTATTAACATCCTTAAAAATCAGTTATTTGTAGCCAACTGGATTTTAAAGTTTGTTGGCAGTACTATGACTTACTAATTTATTTAAGGTAACCAAGCTGGTGAAACAGCTAGACTTGCTCTCATTGCACTCTGGCCTGGAGCAAGCCCGTCTCAGCAGAGCATGGCTACAGTTCCTCACCAAATCAAACCTGAGGGTTGGAGCTGAGGCTGAGACATCCTTTCTCAGTGGATTCTGAGGATTGTTGCCAAGAGCTGAGCTGGGGAAATATTTTTCAGTTTTTCAGTGCTTCAAATCTCGGTTTATGCCATTGTGAGGACAACGCACGTTGCATTTGGCGGTGCTTCATCCCAGTTGCACTCTGAAGTAGACGACTCCACAGTGTAAGTGTGCAAGTGCCACATGTCTGCTGCCTCTCCAGTTCAGCGTAGCCCACCTTCCAGAGAAGCTCTCAAGCCGAACTGACAGAAAGTGTTTCACAGGCATCCTTGGGCTGAACACGTGGAATCTGCGTACTGTCACAAGGAGACCGAGGGCAGTGAGTGGCTGTGGCAGTTCCCCTCAGGGAGCTCATCCTTAGCCCTAATTAAAACTTGTCCTCATACCCCCCACTTTCTCACATCCGTGGATGTGGCCTGAGGCACCAAAAGCTGATGGCTACTTCACATTAATATGTGAAGTGAGTGGTGGTAGACTGGCACTTGGGTGATGCATTTCTTCTCTGTGCCTGCATCAGCTGTACTACTCATACCAGAACTGAACTGGCAGGGAGATCCATGGGGAACAGTGTTTTACAGGTAAGAAGTGTTAATGTTCTTGTACTGGCAAGAACACTGGTTGATGGGTGGTTTTGCAAAATATAAATACTTTAAGACAGACCTGGATGCAGCCGTGGTGGGATGGGTGTGTGCAGCAGCAAACCTCTCCTCTGTCACCACAGCATGAGGCAGATGCATGCACAGAACCACACAGAACTTTTTCAGGCCAGTGTGGTGTGCAGGAATCTAGAAATGTCTTCCAGTTTTCATTAATTCCTGCTTCTGTAGGTGATGGGTAAAAATTTAACATTAGGGATATGCTGTGGTTTTCAGTGTTGAGATCTCTCACGAGTCATATTAAGCATATTAAACCAGAGGAATGATTGCAAGGACAAGTAGAACTAAAAATTATGTCAGAGTTAAGCTATAATAAAGTCAGTCTCACTGTGCATAGCAAGTTTGCTTTCTTCAGAGTTAAAATTCTGTGGTTATCTCATGGAATCAAAGGTAGAGAAAAGAGAGGAAGAGAACTCATTGCTTTCAGAATCCTATTTTATTTGCTTGTTTTCTTCTAATGGGGCAGTAAAAGGGTTTATATCCAGCTCAGTGTATAATTGATTACCAGGACATAAATTGAAATGAAAAATCATGCTCTCCATAATTGCTATTCAAAAGCCTAAGCTTGCAATATTCCCTGAAAGTATGCTTTCTGATTTATCTATCTCATTCATCATCCTTTCCCTCTTAGTATTTGTGCCTGTGCTATGAATTCTGATTTTAAACCTCAGAAGAAGCTGCCTTTCTGACTCTTAAGTTAGCTGGAAACCCCAATGGTGTGTTGTCTTACTCTTGATAAACTACTGTATAGTTTCTCTCCTGATCTCTTCTTCTATCTTGGGCTAAAGGAGCAAGTAGCAACTTCCTCTAACCTTACTTTGTGTTTATTATTTAGCTGTTCCTGACAAATTCCTGGAACACTTTGTAATCTGATATGCATCTGTTGTATATATACGATACAGCTAATTTCTAGCTTCTCTAGCTTTCCTATGATAGAATATAGCTGTTCCACTCCATTAAAAAAAAAATACAATTCATCATTTTTATTGCTCAGTTTGCTACTTCTCTGAGACATAATACAGGTGATACCAGAAAATTTTTCTCTCTCTTTGTGAGATTATATATATGTATATACATGGAAAGCTTGGTACTACTGTGAAGGAAATTAGAGTGTTTGGCTGCACAATGCTTAAATCTTGATTTCTGAATAAAACCCCGAACTACTTCAAATGACTATGCAAACCCCAGTAATTTAACGTTAATAAAGCAGTAGAAAGCCCTGCATGGGTGCTTGACTGAACAAGACGGCAGGATGAGGCAGTCATGTGACTTGAAAAATACTGAACTTTGGCTCAAGAAGGCATTTTGATTACCTATTTTGTCCTGTAACACAGAAAGTTGCTTGTCACTTCTGCTGGAAAGGTGCTCGTAGTCTGGGCTCTGCTGCTGAAAGAGTAGGATCCCGGTAAACAAAATACACAGGCCTTTGTGTGTGATGCTGGCAGAACGATTCTGTGTCCTTGAATATCTCCCCTTTCACATTTGGATGCCCATCTTCCCACCCAGTTTGCTACAGAAGTAATTTCCCTCCTGGGATCTACAAGTGATAATCCCTCAAGGTTTGTTTACAGCCTTCAGAAATCCTAAACAAGTGACATTTAAATAATGGGGAAGAGCCAACAGTGCAATTAGGACTACAACTCTATCACAGCAAGCCTTCCTGTTTGAAACAAATGAAATGTTGACTCATCAAAGAAGAACAGGTAAAATGGGGAAGATCAGAGCACTGATGATGTTTTCTGTTCCCGTGCTTGTGATTTCAGATTAGAAACTGCATTAATGTTTTGCTACACAAGTTACACCTAACCAGTATCACAGCTGCTGAGATGAAAAACATCTTTAAAAACAGATTAAAGACGTAAACTATTAAGACTGCTTTTTCCAGCACAAACAGACTGAAGTGCACTTCTAATCTTTGTACCATTGTGATTTTTGGTGTTGGTGTCTATCGCTGAACTCCTGCCAACTGATGTGCTTACTGCTGAACTTTCTGTTACAAAAAGAGCTAAAAGAGAGAAAAGCAAATTTCAGTGACAGATGCTTCTGAATTTATTCCTTTNTACGTGCCCTTAGCTCATATAACCTGCATGGGAGGCTTGGCAGCACCTGTCTGAAATTTTCTTGGACCCGTCCTACCACGCCGACTGAAGGTGGCTAAGTCGCAGGCCTTCATTTTACCTGGATAATTTGCAGCCCGAATTAAGCATACATTCTCTCAGACACAGCCTGGAACACTCAGGATGGAAAGCTTGCAGACACTCTACTGTCCTTGGTAAAGTCCTGGTTCACCCATGAGGATGCACCAAGTGTGAGTGATCAGGCCCTAGAGAGCTCCGTCCTTCTGCAAGTCTCCCTGAGACTAACGTCTAGCCGAGCCAATGGAAAGCGTGTACTTTGCATATCTTGCCACAATTCTTTCCTTATGTCAGAGTCTGCACCTTAGGATGTCAATGTAGAGTGGCTTTTCCAAGTGTTACTTGGAAAAAATGGGTGCTACTTTCTGTACGTGGGTGTTTTAGAGACCATGTATTTGTTTATAGCCCCTGTTCAGAATCTCAACACAATAACCCTCCTGAAAAGGTGGGAAGGCCCCTCTGTAGCCAGGTTTTATTGGTCTGCCCCGTTTCCTGGGGCACTTCACTGATCACTACTGGATACTTCTTTCCTGGCTATCAAGAGGTCAGGCTTTAACATTCAGCAATAATTTTGGTAGCTTGAGTGTGTAACCAAGACCACTCTCGTCCTTCCTTCCTACCCACCTCAGCATTTGAAATTAGAGTTTATGAAGTCTTTTTATGTCTGAAAGTCATATATAGCCACATTTAGAGTCTTATCCTCTCAGAGGCTGCTAAGAACCTTTGCTTGATGCAGATTTCAGTTTCCACTAGACACTTTTCAGATGGAAAGAGGTGAAAGCCAACCCTGAACACAAAAAAGCAGCTTAGTTTCTGTGTCCAGCTTTAGAGGACAAAACCTACACAGGGAGAATTACCTATTAGAGTTCAACAATTCATTGGGTTTTCATTTTTTATTAACACACACAGCTTAACTGATTTTTAAAACATTTCAAAAGTACAGTCCTAGGCAGTGTTCCTAGTATATTTTTATAATGTGACTGCAGGACTGGTTAAAGGGAGATGTAGGCTATTAAGGCACAGATGTGTTTCCATTGTTTATAATCTTGGAAACATTTAATGCAGACCCTGCTGGATCTGAAGACTAGCACCTAGCAACGCAGGAGTACTTCAATCCTAATGTACTCTGGTGGGTATTTTATTCAGATGAACAGCGTGCCACTTGAGGTCACGATTGGTTTGTAAATCCATACTTAAGAGCTCTACTGAACTCTGTAAAATTATACTAGACCAAAATATTCTTTTTCATGGAAAAAACTAAAGACAAACCTGATGTCTTATCTTATTTTGCCCTCAGTTATTTCCTGTGTTTAATGCAAAGTTATTAGTTGCCTAACACTAAGACTTGTCTATCCTTTTTCTTCATTTTTTTTCCCTGAGCAATGCTTGATTTGAGTGGAACAATATTTAAGAAAGGAGAGAAAAAAGTCAGATGTTGGCAAATACATCTGGAAATGATGGAGTGAACCATTGGAAAAGATGGAAAAGTGTTTTTCATGCAGAAATTTGTATTACACACCTTCTTTTTGCCATTACAAAATGTAGCTAAATACTTCCTTTCATTGTTTTCCAAAACAAAGTAGAAAACAGAACAGTGGGCATGTAAGCTGGTGACCAGATTCTCAGCTCCCATAAATTAGGTCAGTGTAGCTCCACTGCACATCGTAATACTCAGACCAGTTATATCCCATTGTGGCACCAGCCTGAAGAACTCTCTCTTTCACACGCTCAATTTCAGATAGAGGCAATAAAAATAAATGCACTACGTTAGCACTATGACAAACTTCTTCATATGCCCTACTTTCATCTCTTTGGAGCTCTGTTTGGATGGATTATGGGTAAATGCAACTTGTGTCCTCCATCTGAAACCCCTCCTGAGGCAGCAGGGAGATCACAGGAGAAAGGGGCTCTGCAAGTCAGAGCAGCCAGGGCTGTGGTCACAGGTGTTGCCAGCAGCAATGGGCACAGGGAAAGAAAGGCTGGTGAGTAACTGGTGGTTGGAAGCTCTTGGGTAGGAGATTGAAATGGAGATGCATGGAAATGGGATAACAAGAAGATGGGGGATTTTGTTGCAAGTGAGCTTGAAACTACATAGTGTGGGCATAGAAAGGAGAAGCTGAGGTCTTAGAGCCAGGAGGTTAGATTTTATAACAGAACAGCTGTGTGGAATGGTAACAGAGTCAGGGATTAGAGCTGTGGTCAGGGGTGGGTAATAAAAAAAAGCTTTTTCCCAGGCCTGTTAACTCCGTATCTGTCAGGTACCCTTTTCACTCAGCTAAGTGTTTGAGTTGACGATCTATGATAATGGTGATATCTACTGATCTTCATACTTTGTAAGTATTAATATGAAAATTGAAAAAAAAACGTTCAAGGGTGTTTAATCACCTGAGCAAGAAAGTTTACTAGTCTTTGTGTTCTTTCTTTCAGAAAAAAACCCAAATTATTCTGAGTTTGTCCTAGAAGTCACAAAATTTGAAGAGATCCCAAGGAAAAACTGTTTTCACTGGTTTTAAGCGTGATGCAGTTCCTGTTTCTCCCCACTGCAAGGAGAGACTATTTCAAATTTAGCAACCCAGTGGACAGTCCAAATGAAGCCTGAAGCTCCTCATCAGCAGCCAGTTACTTTGGCTTGAGTGTCAGCAATCCAGCTGATGGCTGGAAGTTGCTCCTTCATCTGTTCTTGTTCCCATAGAAACACAGAGAAAATAGTCAAACTTAGGTAAAGCTTTTTTTCTTGCTTTTTTTTTTCTTCTTTTACTGAAAGAAAGGACAGCAGCAAAGATTTGGATCAGCAGCAAAGAGTTTACCAGATAAAAAAGCAAACAAAAAAAAAAACATGAAAAAAACACCTGTAGGTGTGAATATTTCTCTTTGTAGTTTAGTAGCATTCATTGACTCTAGTAAGGAGCAGACTGTATTGTTTGGGTTTTTTTCATTATTCCATGTGCAGACATGATCAAAACATTTGCTGAAATTGAATTCTTCCTTTTGTTGTAACCATTTTCTGTAAAACTACAGCCAGGTTGACTTGTAAGTGCTTGTACTCACACATCTTTTGGGCAATATGGTGCTTTCACTTAATTCTCCTGAAATTATTCTGGTTCTGTAATGGTGCAGAGGAGCAGCATTTAGCCCAATGAGTGTATTTTACATCACACATTCCTGTAAAAATAAGTCAAATAAAAATAAGACTTGGCATTTAAATGTGCCAAAAAGGTAAAAGGAAGTATCTCTTCCAGGATGACATCCTTTCTGCCTCAAAATTGGTGGATTTCATCACTACTGTGAGTGCTGTGCAGACCTTCAGAAGGACCTCGACAGTGTGGAGAGGTGGGAAGGGTAAGAACTATCTGAAGTTCAGCCAGGACACGTCCAGGGTCCTTCACCTGGGCAAGGTCCTGCACCTGGGCAAGAATAACCCTCTGCACCAGTACGTGCTGCGGGCCAACCTGCTGGAAAGCAGCTTTGACAATGGACCAGCAATGTGCCCTTGTGGGCAAGAAGGTCAGTGGTATCCTGGGGTGCATCAGTAAGAGCATTGCCAGCAGGGCAAGGGAGGTGATCCTGCCCCTCTGCTCAGCCCTGGTGAGGCACATCTGGAGTGGTGTCCAGTTCAAAGGACACAGTGAAGCCCTGGAGTGGGTCCATTAGAGGGGAACAAAGATGATGAAAGGACAGGAGCATCTGTCTTATGAGGAAGGGCTGAGGGGGCTGGGCTGTTCAGTGTTGAGAAGACTGAGAAGGGATCTCATCCTTGTATATCAGTATCTGCAGGGAGGGTGTCAGAGGATGGATCCAGGCTCTGCTCAGTGGTGCTGAGCAATAGCACAAGAGGCAGTGGGCAGAACCTGATGCACAGGAAGTTCCTGTGCATCATGAGGAAGAACTTCTTAACTGTGAACATGAGGAAGAACTTCTTAGCTGTGCAGGTGACCGTGCACTGGAATGGATGGCCCAGAGAGGTTGTGGAGTCTCCCTCACTGGAGATATTCTAGAACTGTCTGGACACAATCCTGTGCCATATGCTCTGGGATGGCCCTGCTTGAGCAGGGAGGTGACCCATTGTGGTCCCTTCCAGCCTAACCCTTTCTGTGACCCTGTGATCTTCCAGAAAGACATGTCACATATGAATGACAGTGCTCCTGCATCAGATGCAGACAGTGCATCTGTCTGGTTCAGACTAGTCACAGAATCATTACAAACATCCACCATGCCCAAAGGTTGACATTTTTTGGTTCTCTTAGTGTGAACATGATCACCTGGACATCCATTTGTAGCCGTTTAGACAGATTTGGGAACAAACTGGAAAGGTACCCATCACAAAAGTTACCCTAATGAAAAGCATCGTTCTGGGAGCTGGTTTACGTATTGTGACATGCTTTCACAACATATTTTTTGAGTTTTCATGATAATTTAGGGAGATATGCAGACACTAATTTCTGTGGTCTTCAAGCCTTGGCAGCCCTGAGGTACTTCTGCAGCAGATGAGAGAGTTAACTGAGCTGGTGATTGACAAGGTAATAAAATGGCTACAGAAAAACAAATCCTCTTGTCTGCTCTTATAAGAAATACCTATTTCCAATAAAATTTTTACATTTTAATGTAGCTAGGAGGGATTTCTTGATGGTTTTCATTAGTAAGAAACATTTTTGGATTTTACTGTAAGTGTATTTGCTAACAAGAGCGCTTAATTTTCTTTCATCATTTTCTTCCTTCCAATTTTACATGTTATAAGAAGTCAAATAATAGTGCTTCCTGCCTTTCCTTAAAATCTGGTAGACAAAAATCTGCAATTTCAGTTTGAAACAGCTAAGAGAGTTTAAAAAATGAAATTTACTTCTTGATTGATTGATTGATTGATTGATTTGTAGGAGATAGATGAACCTAGATTCTCTGCTTTAATATTCTTTTCTTCTCGGTGCCCTATACACCAATTCATTCAGTTTCCCTTATAGCTGACTCAGAAATGTGAACTCTGAATGTGGACTCATTGTAACTTATTTTTATTCACAAGCTGGGACACAAGCAGGGTAACAGGGCCAGCTCTTTCTTCATCAATTGTCTTTCCTATATCAGAGGTTGTACCTTTTGTATATAGAAGGTCAAACTGAAAATTACTTATAGAATGCAGGAGTTTATTTTTTAGAGCATCAGAATGAATAAACAAGATTGAATCAAAGGTCTGTGTAACCCCAGAAGGCCAGAAGAAGTGAATAATTGATGGGCAGAGAATAGTGACAGAGCAGGCACATCATGACAACTCCCCCCAGTACATCCTCTTTCCTGGAGAGCTACACACACTGGACGTTGGTAATCTATATTAAATAAATCCTTGAATGCTACAAAGTTGTTATATTTCAATGCCAGCTTGTCCAAGCAAACCTGTCTTGCTTTTTATGCTTATTCAAGCACTTAATACTCCATGGCCAAGGATTTCAAGGTTGAAATATATGTTGCATGAAGACTAGTGTTTCTTGCATTTGAATCAATGTCATTATTTTTTGCTGTCTCCCTCATGAGCTTCACCATGAGTCTGGAATACCTCTGCCTTGTGCCCACTCATAAGATCTACCAACCATTTGCTTACCTAAAGCTGCACTGTAAGAGAAATAGGGACTTAAACTTCAGCAAATCCTATTTAAACCAGAGGCTGAACTGTCTCCATTAATAAATGAGGATTTGGGCAAAGATAAAACAGCTACTAGAAAATCAATATTTAGTTATTATCCAAGGATACATGCTGTTTTTATCTCTTTTCACATGAAATTGCATAGTAATTCATTCAGCATTGTGCTGATTGGCTTTTCTTCAGCAAATCATTTCTTATAAAAGCAAGCAGTAGCCCAGCTATCAGCAAGAGGCAGGCATCATGAATCTCATTATTTGAGACACAAGAATCTAACAAGGAAATACTGCTGCTTCCAAATCTTTCCTCTGCTGTCTGTATTTAATAGTGGTGCTGTGAATATGCTTGTGGTGCATTTCAAGGGTGTTGGGCTGACATCAAGAGATGTCTGAAAATAGAACTTTTCTTCTGCACCCCCAGGATCAAGAAGAGCAGTGACAGTAGGCACATGTCAGTCAGATTGATGCTACATGCTACTGATTATATGCCAGTTTTCATAATCCATGTTTTCTGTGTCTTTCAGTAGGACTTTTGTTTGCAGAAGTGAAAGCATAGGATGTGTGCACATCCACTCAGACCTCAAAGAATCATATGGCAGATGTGAAGCAGGTGGTTTAGGACGAGGTTTATTCACTTGGATGTCTGGTCTTGCAAATTATGGATGTTTGGTCATTCTGAATTATGGCCTTTTTTAAGTGTTGTATGAAAGAAGATCAGCACTCCCCCTGGAGAGGATGGAAGAGGCCCTTGTGGGCTGTACAAAATGCATGCAGTTAAGGCACTGCCACCTACTTTGTGGCATCTAACCATGTTTAACCCAAAGGAACAGCATGAAGATGTGTCAGGGGAATTTTAGGTTGGATATTAGGGAAAGTTTTTTCACCCAGAGAGTGGTTGGGCACTGAAACAGCTCTCCAGGGAAGTGGTCACATCTCCAAGCCTGACAGAGTTCAAGAGCATTTGGACAATGCTCTCAGGCACAGGGTGTGACTCTTGGGCTGTCCTGTGCAGGGCCAGGAGCTGGAATGAATGATCCTTGTGGGTCTCTTCCATCTCAGAATATTCTGTGATTCTGTGACAAGCCTAAAGGTTAGTATTTAAGTTGCTGCCTGTCCAAATTCACTGATGGTTGATCAAAAATATTTTGGACTATTGAATTGCATAAGCATGTGTCTCCCTGATTTTTTCAAGTTTTCTAAAAGCCTTCTGTGTTCGCATTTTTCTCCAGAACTTTCTCACACACTTTGTGTAAATAACTTATTGTTTACGTTCTTTTATGGAGGAGGAGAAAGCTGATGGACTGTTGGGTTTACCAGTGGCATTGGAAAGGTGGCACTGTCATCCTCCAATGCTACTGGCCCATGGATTTTGTATATAAGGAGATGGAGTCAGACATTAAAAGTCTTTTTTGTCTTGGAGCGAGCTGTCATCCGTGTCGTGCTGTTTGTGTCCTAGAGTGACAAACATGACTATTCCAGCACTTGAGGTATAGACAAAAATGCACAGAACCCCTTACTGTAGGTTACAGAAGATTACTAAATGCTGCTCTCAGGTGTGCAGCCAGAACCGACTCAGGGATTTTTCAGAATACAGGTAAAATTCAGGTTTCAGATGTGGTGTGGAAAAATTCCTTTCTGCCTTCTTGCAGGTTTTACCCTCCTTCCTACAATGGGAAACAGGGCTGTGCCCCATTGCCCTGCACTCCCCTGCCTGGCTCTGAGTCTGTGCTCTGGGAAGGAAAGCAGTAGGTACTCCTGGCCAGAGCTGGGCTCAAAGAGCAACAGTGAAGGTGCCAAAAGAGCTTCTGGTGAGCACAGAAGCCCTGCATCCATCCATCACTTCTGAAGTCTCCCTATGGAGTGCCCATGGGAGTTTGGTGTGCAGCAGCAGTGGGAAGGTCATACAGATTAAGGTTCCCTCTCCCTCAGTGCTGGGCTCTGTACCACAGCATGGGCTCTTTCAACATTTCAGATCTTTTGGGGGGTTTATTCCCATTCCCTGTGCACCAAACAGGATGCTAGCTAGCTCATTAATATTCTGCTACACTGTGGCTGGATCCTGCAGCTCTCATTCAGGCGACAACTCTACTGCATTGCATGAGAGCAGCAGCGTAAGCAACAGCTGCCTGGCACAAACCACATTATGAAACTTGTAGGCATAAAATGATTAACATAATTTCTAAAATCTAAAGAAAATTTAGCCATGGATAATTTCCCCAGGCACTCTAGAAATACCTTTTTCTTGTTTAAGAGGTATATAGGTCAGTCAAGTGTTATCAGTAACTAGCATTTAATGAGAAAGCTAATGCTTTCTCTGCTTCAGTCATCAGTTTTTCTATAGCTGACTCTCTATTCTCAGAAATCTGGGTTGGTTTTTGTAATATGTATAAACATACAAACAAGCAGCACAATATACAGTACAGATGAGCAATCTCCATCCTCATATTTCATCAGGAGCCTCTTTCACGCCTCCTGCATATAGCACTTGTTCTCCCATTTACTAATTCTTTAAGGACTGACCTGACATTTTACAGTTTATCATGATTCAAGAGCAGAGCACAGTGAAATTGTTTCAAAAGCACAGTGATGCACAGTTTGTACCCCAGGCCCTCCAATCCTTCTTTGACAGCATGTATATTGAACCAGACTAGGAAAATGATCTGAAATATTCCAGTGCCACATATGTTCTGAGCAAGGAAGGGGCAGAAGAAGACAACAGTGTGGGAGGAGGGAGCTGCCCTTTCCTAAGCTCTCAATAAGGTGCACTGACATACACCTTAATCAGTATGGGGATGGTCTGGCTTGGTGTTATGGGCATAGTTCATATTGAATTTCTGACTTCTCTGCCCAGTGTCTGGAAGATCTGTTACCTGTGATAAAGACCCCGGCGCTCTTAGCATGGAAGTCACACAGGGCTCCCATCCTACCTGCAGTCCTCCCTGTAAGGAGTAAATAACCCCATGAAGTGCATTAGAGATGCTTTCCTTCTGTTAAAAATGCTTAGCAAAATTTTTCTGTAGAAAAATGAAAACAGTCACCCTCTTCTGAAGCAGCGCAAAAGGAAAAATCAATTCAATTTATACAGAAAGCAGGGTGGCTCCCCGTGGACTTTCTGTTCTCAGTAACAGTAAGAAACTTGAAGTAACCAGTCAGCGACAACAATCAAAGACAATGAAGCAAACACTTCTTGAAAGGACTTATTAAACAGTACTGTCACATCATACAATCACGGTCTCGTCTACCATGCTTTGTTATCCACTTATGCAGTATTTACAAATGTTTGATCTGATGTGATTGGGGGGCTTTGCTTCCTTTTATTTTTAAGGTTTTGTGGAGTAAATAATTAAATATCTGTATATGGAAAAGGGAAAAAAAAAATCAAGACACTGAGCAAGTTAAATGATGAAAAAAATCAGGTTTGGAATGAATCCCAAGTGATTTTCATTTATTCACTGAGTTAAAACAGTTCCCTTGTAAGACATTACAGATTCAATACACAATGCTGCTCAAGAATGACACTATATTTATGGTGAGCTAGGAAGTATTGTGAGACAGAAATTAGACACATTCTCTTCAAAGCTTGACAAAGGCTAAATTTGATAGGGTGTCCTGACAAAAGAGAAAAATAAACTGCAGTTAGATTTTNCAAAGTTGTATTCATTTACATTTTTTTTAATTAGAATTTTTTTAAAGATTTAATTTTAATGTTTTATAATCTAATATATGAGATGACACAGTTTCAAAATGCTGTCCCAGGAGCTGCTAAAATTGCCCAAAGTGGTGTTGAAGAAACCCACAAAACAAACAGAGATAATCAGAGATATCAAACAGAGATAACAGCATTCTTCAGTCTCAGATAATAAAATCAAAATACAATGGAAAAAATATTTTATTAAAGTACCAAAGCTACCAGTAGCTATCGATGAAACTGGATTAAAGGCATATAACATCTAGGAAGAGCTGATTAAAATGGCAGATTGTAAATCCATTGAAAGGTGAATTCCTTGCACAGAGCTGTGACTGCAGCTGCAGTAAGACTAAAGGACACGGATATCGCCTGTGACAGGCACACGTGTCCACAGAAACATCAGGGGAGGTAACAATGCACACAGCCAGGCTGGCAGTGCCAGGGTTCTGGCTGAGCAGATAGTGCCACTGACAAGAGAAAACTTCTGAGGAAGTTGAAACAAGTTCCATTTACAAAGACTTCTGAAACTTTTCCGAGTTCTCAAAAGCAAATGGCAAAACTTTCTAAAACATCTAAAATTACTTTTTAAAATTAAAAATTAGTAACTATCATTCTGTAACATTTTGGTTTTTCATTGTTCCAGTAATATGAAATGGTAGTCTCCTAACCTTATTTCAATACCAGAAATATGGAATTCTACCGGAGTATGGAATAACTAGAAAAGTTGTCTGGTTTTGCTTTGAAAACCTATGGGAAGACTTTCCATTTTCCTCCAAGAATCAGATGAGAGTAAAGCAAAAGGATGACATGAACTGGCTACAGTAGAAATGCATTTATTAGGATAAAACTGTGTTGAGTACATGCTTTATAGAGGAAAGACCAAAAGTAAAGAAAGTGTGGAAAGGGATTCATTGCTTATCGAGCTGGGAGGAAGATAAAATGTGAAAACAATTGAGTTTCTGAAAAATTACAGTATTATCAACATTAAGAATGTGTATTAAAAAGATTAACATAATTGACAATAATTTCACATTGTGTAAATTTAGAGTGTAAAGAAATTCAAGGGGCTATAAATAGTAAAAGTGTTGTCAAAAGAAAAAGCATTCTCTTCCTGCCTAAGTTTACTTTTCAAATATGTTACATCATGACATTTTCAGTGGAACACTGAGATTTTGATTAAAGCAATTTTTATAGGCCGAGGTAGTTTTCTATTAGAAGAAAAAATCAAATTTTCACTGAAAATAATCTTGGGCTTTCATTATTTACAATGAAAATTGTACAGCCTCTTCAGAAAAAGAAACATTTTCTGATGCAGATACCTTTGAATATCCTAGAAAGAGGTCTGCAAGAGTATTCATGATGAAATAGCAAAGACAGAAATTGAGAGAAATGAAAGCAGCTTTGGAAAGGATATCTGTGGAAACAAAGACAAATGAGTGTTTTAAAAAAATATTTATTCTAGACTGATTCAAATCACATTGCGAGGCTGGTGAGTCATGGAAAGCAAGAAAATAATAGGAATAAACAGACAACTGCCTTGAGAGATGGCTAAAGCTCATATCCTCCACCACCCTTCCCAAAGTGATGTCCTTCAGGCTCCTGGGTTACCAGCTGAGAAGAGCCATCCCCTAGCGAGGGGCAAACTAAGATATCCTACAAAGCTGTGGCAAAGCAGAACAGGCAATTAACTCAGGGGGTTGCATGCATGTGAGCTTCTGATTTGCTTGCATCTGTTTGCCGTAATAAGCGAGCGTTTAGCTCTGGCTCCACGTACCCAGCCCTATGAGCTGAAAGGACAGCGCTGAGAGAAAGATTTGCAGCTAAATTGCCTGAGCAGACTAAACACAGAAAGAACATTTTAAATTAGCTGGGTTCGAATGTCGGCTCACTTCAGAAATTAGAATTAATCTGATCTATCACTGTCTTGCACATCTGTCAGCATGAGAAAATCACTAACTGGCAAGGAAACAGAACTGGCTGTCTGCTCTAGTCCAGAACAGCAGAACTGTCAGATTTCAGGGAGGTTTTTGCTTTGCTTATGAAGGGAAACTAGGGATAGAAAAGGAAATTAACTTTAAAAGAGGAAACTCCTCTACCATAGTGATAAGAAAGGGAACGCAAATACCATATCTTGTTAGAGAGAGGAAATATAAACATTATTAATAAGAAAAGTCATCATTTACATCAAATAATTACATTCTTGTAACTGCTGCCTGTGGATTAATCCCTGTGAATACAAACATGGAATTACTCATTATTACTCCATGTAGTCATTGCTACATTCATGCTTCTTTGTTTTGGTCCCAGTCTTTATTTTCCTCAAGAACATTTCCCAATGAAGGCATGGGCCAGGTTAAGGAGAGCCCATGATGCTCAGCTTCAGCGTGGACCACAGGGCTTGTGGTTTATTCCTACCCTGTGTTAGACTGAGGGCACACATCTCAAGAGTAGCCAGAAGTATGGCACCATGGGAACACTGCTGTTTCTTCCTCATGTTGCTGTCTGGGATGTGAGCTGTCCTATTAAGTGAGCCCATGTCATAGACTGCCATGTCAGCCCCAGGTAACTTCTTGTCTGGTTCCCAAATCCAGCTGTGAGCCCAACAAGGAGCCTTCAAAAGCTGGTTTCCTTTTTCTAACAAAAAAGGATCACTCAGAAAATGAGGCTGATGT
Source organism: Tichodroma muraria (assembly GCA_013390105.1). Taxonomy (NCBI): domain Eukaryota; kingdom Metazoa; phylum Chordata; class Aves; order Passeriformes; family Sittidae; genus Tichodroma; species Tichodroma muraria. Next base: position 33,661 of record WAAG01091138.1, read on the forward strand.
GTGCTGGGTTGTCAGCAGGCTGCCTGGGGAGTGACACACTGCCAGCAGTCGGTCAGCCAGACGGTCAGTCTGGACACATGCAAGAGATTATTTCTTTCCTTTATTTGTCTGAAGCTAACTTGTTGCTCAGCTCTTAATTCTCAGTGGACAAAAAGTATGCAAGCCTCTGTTTCCCTTTCATCGTGGGTAGATCAGATACAGACTGTGGTGTCTAAGCAGATGAGGAGGAAACAAAAGTGTCTGCTAGCTTAGATCCTGTGCTTTTTGCCAGGGTACAGAGAGTGATGCTGGTAGGGAGCAAACTTATGCCAAGTCCATGTGAAATGGCACAGAAGTCTAACCTCAGACATACTACAGATTATTGGACTTGATGACCTTAAAGGTCTTTTACAATCTAAATTATTTATATACCAGCCTTGGAGTAGCAGCAATCCCCTTCCCTCCTCTTTATGAGCTATTTTTCTAACACCCCACTCACTTTTCCTCAAGAAGCAAAGGGAAGAAGTCACTGCTGCTGAGGTGCCTCCAACCATAGATGTCAGACTGAGAGGAGCAGCTCCTTCCAGTATGTGAGGTGTACAACCAGGATATACCAGTGTATCCCTAGTTTTTGTAAGAAACCAATATATTCGATTTATTCTTCTTGCCTTCCCCTCTGCAGTATGCACTTAGAGAAAGTAATCAATGAAAGTGGCTCCAATTACAGCCTGTTTCCCGGCTTGCTCCAGGGTAATGCTCAGACTGAAACAAATGGCAAAGCTATAGCTTCCCCTCAGTCTTTAAAGAATCCATATTTTCTGACATTTAGACTAAATTTTAAGTTCAGTTCAGGACAATCTGGTGATGGTAGCTGATTGTCAGTCTTCAAGTGATTTTTTGCCAATGTTGCGTTATTACTATTTTGCGTCTTGTGGCACGTAGCTAATTTTACATTATCCATAGTATTCAGGGAGAGAATAATGAGATGTGTATAGGAGAAAGCAAAGCAAAAGGACATCTCTACATCAGGTTTGTACACCAAGAAGAGAAAAGAAAGGTCAGCACATCTGTAATGTATTTAGGCTCCAGCAGGGCCTGATGTGAGCTGGCACACACATTAAACCTCGTGCACTATGATGCCAAAGTACCAGTTTCTGGAAGGACAAAGGTAATTCACCAGAGACCTTTACCAGTTGACTGTATTTTCCTTTCTCCTTCCATAGCCAATTGTAGGATGCTCATCATTTAGCCTCCTTCCTCTTTCTCTGGTGCCTCCAGCCATGACTCAACACGACAAGCGGCACACACTCATTACTCCAGCCATGACCCCATGCCTGGGTGCTTGTCCCCAGTTCCATGCTCTGGGGCTGCCAGACAAGAGGAACCCACCTCGGGTGAGGTATCCCCCATAATAAATCCAGATCAAGATACCAGAGCTGGTATCTTTATTCAACACTGGTAATTTCCCCAAATTTGCTTGCTCCTGACAGCATGGTGTATGATATTTTTGCTGTCCAGGAAGATCACACTGTGTTCAGCATATGCCCTGGACCTTTACTAGTGACTTCTAGAAATAGGAAATATTGTAAAATATTCAAGTATTATTATGGGACCAGCCTGAGTTATAGCAATATAAAGATGCAATGCTGACTAAATTTGTTTTTCAGTTTACATTAAAATCCAAACTAGCAGCTTTTTATTTCTGCTGTCAACTAACATACAAATATTTAAATTTTAATTGTGCCCTTGAAATTGTTCATGAAAAATGGAAGTTCATAGTTTATGTACCAGTACTTTCAAAGCTAATTTTGACTTTCTCCAGAGGTGAGCATTTGTAGTTGAAGAGTTTAAATTTACGGAACTGATCTACAGCAATAACTAATCCAGGTACTTTAAAGGATGAGAAATTGCAGGGAAGCATTTGTCATCGGTGAACCTGGATGATTAAGCTAGTAAGAATCTTGATTGTCATGTTCCCTAATGAGAAAACGATTTGTTTGCGGAACAAGTCCTTCATTATAGATTATTTCTTCAGCTGTGGTATTTTCTGCCTGCACTGCAGTCATCTGTGGTCAGAATACTGTGGTGCCACAGCCCCAAATAGCTTTGTGCAAAAAGCCATACTAACTGCTAGTTCTGATGTGACGTTACTTTTTAACAGTGAAAAAAATCTCAGATTGGTTAACAATGCATTTTATGGTTAATTCAGACACTACTGCTTCCCATGCCATGGTGTCAATTGCTACTTTTTTTTAATTAGCAACCTACAGTACAATTATCTCAAATACCATATACTAAATCACAAGAAAATTATAAAAATTAGAAGCACATTAGTTGAGAGGGTGATTTGTTAGCCATAAACAATTCAAATTGATCGTACTTTAGCTCTAATTGTTTGTTAAATTATGTATTTTTATTCCTTTTATTATTGTGCTTTAATAGGTTGATTTTGTCACCTCTGGATGTTTGTTTTCTCTCCAAAGATGATTAATAATTTATGCCAATCATGATACATAAGCCTTGAAAGATTCACAGCTTTATATAAGCATGTGAGATTTAGAGGCATATTTAATACTAATACAAATTATCAGCACATTATTCCCTCACAGCTTGCTACTCTGTGTCTTTCTCAGCTATTCATATTTCTAGAAGAATCTCTTCTATCTCAATCCCTTGGTCATACAATCACTCAGAGTTACTAGGATTTCATCTCTGCAAATGAGAAAATGAGAAAAAAAGGTAATTTTTTTTTTCACTCCAGTGAATTTTTTTTTCTTGATCATACCAATTGTTATTTTTCTATAAAAAAAAGTAATTAATTCTAGGTGAAGAATTTGTGAAGGACAGACTTGAAATGCAGGCAACAGCTCATCCCCAGAGGTGATTCACTGTAAGTTGAATGGGAACTAAGAACCTGATTGCTGTGAAAGTTAATGTATTCATGCAGCCTGAGAATGGCCACAGACCTAAGTAAAGGCTTTTCACAGATTACAGAAAAGTGAAGAAATGGCCCATCCTGAATTACTGAAGTCCTCAGAAGCAGTGGTGCCCAGGAGAATATGAATCAGTCCACACATTTGAAAAACAAGCAAACAAACCCAAAAAACCCCACCAACCAAACCCAACTGCCCCAAAATCCTCAAACCCGCTTTCCTTCTTTGGATCAGGTTAGTCCAATAGCAGAGCTCCGGAATGAGACATATGTACAGTTTGACCAGGAAACACCATAAAGACAGCATAAGAAACCCATGGCTGAATGCACTTAGGGGACTGGTTTGGGTATTGACACAGGAGCCCAGTAAAACGAGGACATTGTTAAAAAAACGTAGCTGGTGACAAATGCTTTGTGCTGCTTGCGCAGGAGCACTCAAGGCATTCACAGAAAAAAATTGTATCAGAGATCTCTGGGACATTCGGCAAAAATAAAGGCAGGAGAATAAAATAACAGCATTGTTTTAAAATTTATTATATGCTTAAACCCCCAAACACTGTTCATAAGAAAATTTCTTAGTTGGAAAAAACAATTAATCAAAAATGGTACTGAGTTGCAGAAGTTAAGGATGCAACTATGCTACAAATGTTCTCCAGAAAATAGGTTCACAAGGATTCTTAATGCAAAGAAGCACTTTCATTTACATAAGTACATATGGATCCTCAGCCATTGCCTCTGGATAGATTTTTCAGGTGTGTAAAAGCAGTAACCAATATTATACTTGGTTTATTTTTTTTCCCTTGAATATGTGGATTTGCTGACCACTCCTTTCTGTCTGTAGGGTTTTTCCCCTAAGCCTTAGGGGAAAAAAATTAAACATACATATAAGAAACTCAGAGTCCTGAGGAAAATGAAAAACTTCAGTCTCCTGGTGATAAATATGGAAAGAGTAGAAATGAGCAGATGGCACACTGTACACCATCATCCTTGCAGAGTATATACGTATATTAAAAATATCTCTGTCTCTGTAACAAAATTAAACCTGCCACACATAACTCAAATATCCTCTCCCCTAAAGATTATCTTGTTTGTTGATCCTGCAGAAACTCAGAAGTTCTCTGTGAGAAACAGGCTGGGATTTTTTTAAAGTACATTACATTTTTAAATCATTAGGTGGATCACAATTTTCTTTCGGATTTAGACTATAGGTATTTTTATGCTACTAATGCAGTGTGAAGGTAAACCAAGTTAGCTTCAGCAGTTTACCAGTTAACTGTATCTAATATAATTCACCATCACTTTAATTCATATACTTAAATTGATAGAATTTTATGGTTTTAACTAATTTTCCAGTCATTGTGAAGTCTGTTATAAAGTTATGATATTTTTTTATATTCACCTTGGCTTGGTTTATCAGTAATAAGGAATGGAACATTGAAACAATCTGCCTTAAAATGAAGCAAAAATTCTCCACTGTAGCTACAGTTTCAATAGGACAAACACTGATTGTCTAAACAAGCAGTTAGGCAGCTAAAATCAATTTTAGAATTATCTGGTGCAGGTTCCCAACAGAACGATCACAGCATTACTGTAAGAATAAAGGAACACACAACATAGTGGGATATAAGACAAAAGCTGTAAAATGCAGTGTTTCACTTCACATTTGCATCTGGTGGCTTGGAATCTGCTATTAGGTCTATGACTCAAAATGCTAGTAAGTAATAGGAATATTCATAACAAAAATCATTATCGGATAAGCACAGCACTGTACCCTCATATCAAAAGCAGATTNAGCAGTTGTGAAGTATTTCATAACTGATGTTTTTCTACTGCCTGTATTAAAATAAAATATTTGTGGCAAATGCATAATCTAGCTGGTTTAGATGCTAAATTATTCTAACATTCAGCAGAATAATAACCATTTTTTCTACAGAAAAGCAATATCAAATATATTTTTCATAGTAAAATGAGTACAGAAAGGACAACTGGAAGAGTAAGATCCATCTCTTTAGATGCAGTGCAAGTCTTCAAAAATAAAATGTGTAAATTTTCTATTATCTGAATTCTTCTGTGGTCACAGATGTTCTCTCCACTTTCATTTTACTTATTGATGGGATACAATCATGTGTTTAGCCCAGTCACTTTATTGCCTTGTTTTCATCATGAAAAATATGCTCATCTGAAGTGATTTTTTTTGAGTCTTGCCAAAAGCTGTTCTATGAAATTAGAAATAATATAGACACCTTGCTTGACCTGTCCTTGTTGAGTTATTTTATATGTAAAAGACAAAGCATAACTAGCTTTATGCTTACTATAAACATGTCTTTGTTGGCCTGAGCAGAGGGGCAGGATCACCTCCCTTGATCTGCTGGAAATGCTGCTCCTAATGCACGTCCTCTGTTCTTCAGAAGGGTTGCAAGACAACCAGGTGATGGGTATCCTCATGTTAGGGGAGCTCTAAGTAAGGGTTCAAATTCTTGTAGACTTTACTGTGCTTATAATGGGGGCTATTTATTCCAGCAACGTTTTTAGTCTGTAGCCTCCTGTAATACCCTTTAATTCCCATTTCAACTTCATAATATGGAAATGCAGCCAAATTAAAACCTCACCATTAATTTTCCTCACTGAAGGCAACAAGGTCTAGATGAATAGATTAGTACACATTAAAAGTTCACAGTGGTGCTGAAGGAGCAAAACAGACCATTTTTGCAGAGCTCTTAGCAATAGTAATAGTAAATTCTTATTTAGAGACCTTAAAGAGTCCAGGAACAGCTGGATCCTGATGTGCAGAAACAATGTGATTTTCCAAAAATATTAATAGAGATATACAAAAG
>WAAG01091143.1:0-12113 GCA_013390105.1 Tichodroma muraria
ATTAAAAAATGAAAGCTTAATTCATTCTGCAGTGACAACAACATCTCAATGATTTTTAAATTAAACTCATCCTTAATCTCACCAGGGAGTTTGAATTTTTTGCTTCAAAACAGTTGTCACATTATCTCACCTTATAAATTAACTTTTTCTCTCTCCCCCTTTTATTTAGCACTCTTTGCCCAAGAAAAGTGCAAATTTCNAACTTGTGCCACTAGTGAGATTAATTATATATTAACATAAACCATAAGAAGGAAATTATGAGCTGTTACAGTATTCAGTATTTCTTCTAGCACCTGCTAACAGCTTTTAAGAATACCTAATGTTTGTAGCATTGCACAATATTTACATTTCAAACAAAACAGGAATGCTTCCTGCTCTCAGAACAGTAGTTTCTGATAAAACCACTTCAAATAATACTCTACCTCCTCACCTCAAACTCAACAGCATCATTTCACCACTTTGTAGGGCATGTAAAAGAACAACAGAGGCTGTAAAAGGTAAGCACCCAAAAGGCAGGAAATTCAGTAATCAAAGAGTGCATCACAAAATATCTTAACCCCATCACTTACAGCAAACATTGGCCCAGAATGAGCTCCATTATCACAGAGCTGCACCACGAAAGAACTTTACAGGCAGAGGGAGAGGCAGCTGCCACTCCAAACCCAACCAGCTGCTCCTCGTCAGGAAGGCTGCAGCCAGCGAGGTTTTTTTCTTCAAAGGCATATTTGTTGTATCTTCCACCTGGGTCACATTAAATTAATCAGCAGGGAGTGGGCAGAGAAGGTGCAGCAACCTCCTGGCCTAGGATGCTCTGTTTTCCCTGCTTTTTCCTGCTGCTCTGCCTTCCTTGCCCTGCATTTTCCTGCTTCTTCCTGCTGCTGTGCCATCCTTGCTCTCCATGCAGCTGGAGCAGATTGGGGAATGTGGAATATTTCAAACTCTACTGCAGTCATAATTTTGACTTCAGCATTTTTGGGCTGAAACCTCTTTGCTGTGACTTCACAAAGGGGAACGGGCTGATTTTATTCCACTTATAAAGTGAATCTCACTGACCTCAGGAAGCTTTGCTGTTATCAGTGTGTCCACAGGCCTGGACTCCTTAATCAAGACACTGATGACTGTATTTGTTGTTACTCTGTAATACTACCACATGCACTTCACTCCCCAGTGTCTCCTCATCTGCCAGTGAGCAAAGTGTTGTGGGAAGTCACTTCATCAGGAAGGAATCAAAAGCCACTGTGAGATTTTCCTTGGAGTAATCTGGTAATCTGGCAGTTTTCTGAAGAAGTTGTACATCTGTGATGCGCAGACATCTCATTGCTAGGGAGCAAAGCTCCCCCGTAGTTACTGCTTGGTGCTCAAACAGCACTGCTGTAACTGCTGCTCCAGCATGACACAGCCTTCGCATTTGTTTGACATTAAATCGTTTAAACCCAGCATTTATTGTTTGAGGGTGAAAGTCCACAGTGTTTCTGCCTAAGAGCATGCAGCACGTTTGTATGTCAGATAGTGCCATGATGTCACAATGTGCCCCAAACAAGACCGTGGTGGTAGTAATGCCCAGACTCCATTACCCGGAAAGCAGTGAGGAGCAAAAGTGTCTTGTGCTAGACAGCAAAATAGGATGGGGGGTAATGCAACCCTGATAATTTTCCTGGGATTTGCCATCTATCTGATGAGTTTGTTCCCAGCCACTTACTGCTCAGTACCAATGGAAATCCAGAGCACGATTCACACTGCCGAGAGCGAAGAGGAAAGCAGTCCAACAGCAGGTGAGAGGATGGGCTGAAGTGAGAGGATGAGAAATAAGGGGCTTGGAGGGCAGCTAAGGGCAGGAAATGAGATTAGGTGTGGACACAGAAGCTTGGTTTTGCAAAAAGAAAATCAGAGGAGGAATGACAAGATATATGTCAAGGGGAAGTGGAGGTCGGATGATCCCTAAGGAATAGGGAGCCTGCAAAGGAGTGGGGTAGCAAGGCCATCCCACAGGCCCGAGCAGGACAGGCCTGGGGATGGCAGTTAGGGTCAGGCAGAGGTCACCAGGGAGGTCCATGATGTTGAGACAAGTCCAAGTTCAAGGAAGAATACCAGTCATTGTCAGGAGCAAACACAGTGATGGTGACCAGGGTGAGACACAGTCCAGTGACAGCCCGACCCTGCACTTAGACGGGGCAGAGGGTGTGGGGGACGCACAAGTTCAGGCCGGTCACAGATGTTAAGGCCTCTCAGATCACCCTCACTGCAGCCTCCTGTCTCAGTTGTCCCCTCACACCCTACAGAGATCTGAAAAGAAAGGTCCAGGACAGCCCTGGGGACCAGGGTGAAATAATGAAAGAAAATAGAGTCAGACACAGTCCTATGACTGCCAAGCAAGTCCAAGTAGTGATAAGGCAAATTCAAGGTCAAACCAGGAGGTCAATTTGGAGGTCAGGATCCAGAATAGCAGGGTCCAGGCACAGCTGTGATAGAGCTGGAGATCTGTATACTTGCAGCAGACCACAAATAGAGGTCTGAGACCCAGATCCAAGCTTAAATGGAGCTCTTGGACCCATGGAATTCAGGTAAAAGCTCCAGTCACAGCTTTTAAAGGCTGTTACAGCCTACTGCTATAGTCATGGCAGATAAAAGATAAAAGAATTTATCTGGGGTGAGCTTTGTAAGGAAAAGTACAGGAAAGGAGAAAAACATGAAGATGCAAAGTGGAGTGAGGAAAAAGTGATTACTAAAAGAAAAGATTTCAAAATCAGCATCACAGAAACAAGAAAATGACAAGAGAAGCAGAGCGAGGAAAGAGGTATGAATGAAAAGTTGCTTGGGATGAAGGAGGAAATGGATATACAGTGAAGGTGAAGAGGATTTGAAAGTTTAGAAAGCAGGGAGAATAAAACAAGAGGGATGTGGAGGTAAAAAGGCTTCAAGTATGAAAGAAGTGAACAAGAGAAAAGCTTATGTTGTTTCCTTTTTCTCTCATTTACAGGCTGGGAGGAAATGGAGGAGTCATTTGTGGCCTCATCAACAGGGGAAGGAATGGAGTTGGTCGATATGGTGGAGCCTGAGGGCTCAGAGACACTGAGCAATTCAGCCGTGAAGGATTTGCTCTTGGATATGACTCTTCTCCTCGAGATTGTTTTTTGGGGTTTTTGTGCATTACATAGAGCTTGATATAATTTCTGTGATCATGGAGGATAACAATTTGAACATCTACCTGTGTTTCATGCTCACCTGCTGGACAATACAGCTTGTCTTCACCAACCACATCCCAGGGAACTGAACTAGAGCACTGAAGAAAGGGCAAGGACCCTGTGCACATACTGAAAGTGTTTTCCTTTCTTCCTGAGAAACACAATAAATTCTCAGTAATTTTTTCTAAGCCAGACGTCCCTTCTTGCACTTCCCATACGTTCTTTGTGTAAAAACATCATATCTAATAGCAAGAATTAATTCAACTCACCAGTTTCACCAGTGACCCTGTATTTTAAACAGAATATTATTAAATTCAACATATACTGAAAGTACAAGGAAAAGAAAAGCATATTCCAGGGAACTGTGCCTACCCATACACTTAACAAGATAGATACAAGAAAAGTTAGACTCCTCAAAATGCGTATTTTCAGTACCTTTTACTTTTTCTACACACAATAAATACAGAAGCAAAGTAGTCTCAGAACAGTGAAATTATGTCTATATTATACACTAAGTGTTATGCAATGTTATTTGCTATTAGCATCTTAAAAAAACCCAAACTGTCTGGACATATTGCTAGGAGAAAATCAGTTGAATGAGTGAAGGGAAGGAAGAGTATACACGGTTTAAATCATAATTAATTTAAGCACAAGCCCAATTTTGTTATTTTTAATGATGGTAAATAAATCAAACTATTTTGAGGTATTCTTATTTATTACTTGTGAAGTTCAGCTAAGAGTGCCAGACAAGTTGTGAACAGTACAAATACAGAAGAAAGATACAGGCCTGATGATAAAGCTTTTGCAATCAAAGCAATTTTTTTTTTTTCAAACACTTTATTAATATTTTTGTTAATTAATGAAAACAGAATCTCTGAACAGTCCATTCTTGGAAAACATTTTGCTATATTTGTCAGTACTTGGAAAGGATTAACACAGTTATTTTTGAAATGCTTACATTGATAAGGGATGTTTCCACTTGCCATCATCTACTCCACAAACAATCCCCAGGTAGCCAACATAATAAGTAAAATAAAAATGTTCCCATAAACAAGAACAGTTTGAAGAGTATGCAAAAGGTATAAGTATTTTGTATACTTATTAACATCGGTAAATTTTAGAACATTGTTGTAAGTTTTCTAATTATGAGAACCTGAAATAGATGTAATTATTACATTGCTCTTAAGAATGTATTCCAGGCACTTCTGCTACCCCAAATCATGTTGCTTCTTACTCTGCTTTTGCTCTAAAGCAAATTAATACCTAAGATTCAGTTTCAAGTAGAAAGTAAAATCCTGTAACAGCTCTACTCCTCTGCTTGGATGGTAAATATTTACAAATGTTGGGAGAGAACCAGGTTCAGGATCCAGAGAAGCTCTTGGTATCCTAGTTGTTCAGCCTTCAGAAACTTCTAGAAACCTTTGTGACTCTCCCATACTGCATCCTCTACCATATCCTCAACCCTAGACACTCAAAAGAGGATCTTGCTGGAAAAGAAACTGTTCTCAGCTCCCCAATTACCCTCCCATTAATGGGGATGCTTTCCTCGTTCCTCTTATGTCTGAGTTTTGCTGATGAAACAAAAACAGACCAGAGAAGGCCTTCAGTAAACTTCATTATTAAGTAACTCACCTTTCAGCCTACGAATTGTAGCCACTGACTCTTTCCTAGCACCTGTCTCCATTTATAAGAAGAGGATTCTTCCCTCTCTTGTAAGTTACGTGTGGTTTGCACAGTAACCCACAGGATTTTCCCAAGATCTATTGTATGATATGAACAAGTCTTACAGCTCCAGTTCATTGACTTGCCCTTTCAACGGGACTGTGAGGCTGCTGGAGCAGGCAGGTAAGTGCAGTGAACAGAGGGACTAATAATGTAACAGTCTTTCTGTTCACAACTCCTCACAAGCCGTTGCCTACTAGAAACTGGCCGGTCATCTTGCTGCCCTGGGACTTGTCACACATCTGGGACAGAGCACTGAGAGCCTTGGAGGAGATCCCCTCCTTATAAGACCAGTTTAAGAATTTCCCTGCCATCAAATGCTGAGGAAAGGATAACAAGAAAAGGAAGGCAAAGGGGTGAATAAAAGCACCATGTCACCCTGGAGGCCCTGAGAAGATGGTCATATTTTCATGTGTCAGGCCTTCCTCTCCCTGGGAGCACATCTCTCTTCCTCCACTTCCATGCTCATTACCAGATGCGGCATTTGTTGTCTGGGTTCATTGGGGATCCACTGGGACATTGGAAGCTCTTGGAAAAGTCCTGGCTATTGCTGACAGGCCCAGAGACACGAAGTGGCAAGGGACTATGTGGATCTGTGTTCAGGGAAGACTGGAGCTTCTCTGGATCCTGGTGTCCACACATTGCCTGAAGGGAAGCAAAACAGAGAAGTCAGTTTGGCTGGAAGTCCTCATGTGAACAAGACTTAGGGCTCCTCATGCCTCTGCACGTGTCAGAGGGTGCTGGAGTAAACAAGGAAATGTGCATACATGGCTGACAACAACGGTCAGATTTTCTTTGGGTTGTTTTCCCTTTCTTTAAACCTCTCTGTTCTCATTTCACTCTCCGACAAGCCATCTGCACTTTTTCTATACTGCATAGTCCGGAACACAGAAAATTTAGGCCACCTTGGCTAGGCTCATGCAACCTTTGACTCTATCTAAAAAAGTGGTAAAGACATCTCAGTGCCTAGATTCAGCTTCTAAAGTGAAATCAACGAGTGCTCATCAACAAAGGAGAGCACTTAACATAAAATCTCCCGTTACTGCTCTAGAGATTCAGGTGAGGATTATATGACTTTATTGGTGGTAAACTGGCAATCCAAGTCCTCATTCTCATGATTTCAGCCTTTTTTTATCAATGAATGATGCAGTAGCTGCCATATAGCCTCTAAAGTGCAAATCTTGCCACCAAGACCCAATAAGCTGTTTTTTCATGCACTGCTGTGACTTAACAAACACACAAAACTTCTCCCTTTGCACAATTACAGTGAGTTACAAGGATGTGATTTTTTGAGCACAGAAATCCAACCATCTATCATGAGGAACTTGGCAGCACGGCTATGCATAGCTGCAAAATTTACTGCAGCTTCCCATGGAAACAGCAAACTCTGGGTACATGTACTTCTAGTTCTTTATCACTAAATAACATTTGAGAGTTTTTTCACTATCAGTCACTCAGAGTGACGTGACGTCCAGCTATTCACCATGACAGAGAAGTGAATGAAGGAAGGGAGGGACAGATACATGACTTTTACAGTTAGGTTTCACTTTCCATATGTAAGACTGCTCACAACAGCAAAAAAAAAGTGCTCAGAGGCTGGCAATGAAGCCTGCTTTCCCTGACACATTTGATCTGCTGTGACTTAATTTTGGTGAATTTCAGTGCTTTGTAAAAGGCATATTTGCAGACAGGCCTTTTGTTAGCTTTGAGATCCATAACAGGTTAGAAGCTGTAAATATGCATTTTAGTTTCGAAATAAGATTCTGGATCTCACAGAATCATTGGTCATTCTCAGTTCTGTGAAGAGGGGGGAAGGTGATTGAATATTGAGAAAGACAAACTAAGAATGTGGAAGAAATGGAGAGTGAAAAAGACACATGACTAGCATTCATTACATGAGCAAAACTCAGGTAGAAAAGTTGATCATGTGAAAGTCTCATCTTAGGTAAATCCTTCTCTTTTTTGTGCTTTTTCAGCCAATTCTTATAGGCCTGTGGAGAGATAAAATGGATAATTATAAATCTTCCTTAGACAGTATCAAAAGCTCATGTCTTCTGTCAATTAAATATATCAATCTAATATATATTTAATAAATCAGCAAGTTTGTATCTCTCTCCTCATTCTGGGGGTCTCTGCTGCTGGCCATGCCCTTAATGAATCTAAAGTGGGAGAATACAACATAATTACTTTCCTTACCATTTCAGATACTACTCACAGATACTACCACACACACAGTCATAGGATGTGATAATTATACTATGAATGAACGAAAATTATTTTCAGAACAAATCACAAATATTTGACTATAAATTAAAGACTTTCTGCCTCCCCGTGTTCTTCATGAAAGAATGCAACAAGTACCATTTTAGATCCAGGGATCTCACACCACCCTCAGCAGTTAAACTCCTGAAGAACTGCATGAGGAAACAAAAAATTCTCTCTGAAGTACTGCTGAAAACGTTGCTGTGGAGTCATTTCCCCACCACACAAAATTCTGTTTCGTGTCTCAGCTTACTTCCTCAAGTACAATGTAAGTGTATGTACAATATCATGCTTTCGTGTGCATGACACAAACAGGGAGGTAGAGGCGGTGAAGGGGAGAAGTTGTCTTACATGGACATATTGAGGCTGTGAGCAAAGCTTTGTGAGGAGCCTCTCCCTGCACTAACAGAGGACATGCTGGGCTGATGCTCCACCGGCACAGGTGTGCAGCAGATCTGGAACTGGAGCGGGATGTGGCAGTGGGGAGCAGCAGGGCAGTCTTGTGTGCCACGTAGTGAGAGTATGAGATTGCAGAAGTAAGTAAATCACGGCACCTGGTAAGCGACGGCGAGCCCTCCGGTGTCAGCTGTATTCTCCAACAGTGTGAAGGTGCCGTTGACATTAAAGCTGTAGCTTTCATACTGTTCAACCAAGCAGTCTATAGATCTTTGTAGTGCACTCCTGTCGCATGCAAGGCAGCCCTCGGGCAGCACTGTGGGGGGGGAAAAAAGTCCCAGAAGTAAAGCTATTTACGGCATTCACCTGTGCTCCTCACATTAATCACTGATTCTTTCTACTAGCCAGCACGGACTGAAATATGTTTCCCTTAAGTTCATCTACCTTAATAATATATGTATATATTGATGTAAGGACTAGGATTTCAGGTCCTCTAAGGGGAAGTACCAGTGGGACCTAGAAGAATAAATGAAGACACCACAGCCAGTACCCACCATAACCATAGAATGAGTGAAGAATTTCATGCGCCATGAAGACCCCGATGGCTCCAAAATTCACAGCGCTGAAAAATAAAGATGAAAAGAGTGCTTTTGGAAAGAAAAAGAGGGCAGGGGAGCATTCTTTATAGCCACTGAGCACAAATGTGTGCTCCACAGGAGAGTTCTACTCTGGGACCACACAGAAACATTTTCTATGTATTGTCACTCAGGTGTGTAAAAGTGCAAATACAAGTGCAAATTATCCTACCAAGGCTTAAAATTGTACTATGGGCTTATTTTAAAGTATTTGTCATTAATAAGCCATCATAACAATGAAGAGTCTATGAATGAGATTCTGCTTTTATTAGCTGTAATGACAGGTACTATTGTTGATATGTGTCCTTATTGAACCTCTGCTGTCTGACTGCTGCACAAAGAGCACCTGCAGTGGCATCCATACAAAAGCAGGATGTCTGGAGGAGCAATCTTGCAACTTCTGTCTAGTGAGGAAGTGTACATACAATTGGCAAGGCAAGTTAAAATCATGATGTTTTGAATGCAATTACTCTGGCCTACAACTGGCAATCTTTCTACAGGCAAGGTGTTGTCCTAGAAACCTCCAGTAGTTCTTTCCAAATGGAATTTCTAGGGTTCTATGCAATGAATTTGAAGATACTCTCACGAGGAAGAGAACACACAAAATGCATTTCCATTATATGAAATTATGTGCTCATTCTTTCTTCCCATGCACTGATTAACACTGCTGAAGCATGAAATTTTCATACTAGATCATTATTCCTTCACTGGGAACTCAGTAGGAGCTCTATAGCTGATAATTTATAAATTTTACCCAGAGAAGTTGTGGATGCCCCACCTTTGGAAGTGTTCAGGGACAGGCTGGATGGAGCTCTGAGCAACCTGATCTGGTGGAAAGTGTCCTTGCCCATGGCAGGGGGATGGAACTAGATGATCTTTAAAGGTTCCTCCCAACCCAAACTTTTTTATAGTTCTATGATTCTATAACAATTGTACTGCTTTGCTGGGTTCTTATTTTCAAAATTATCCTCATAGTCACCTGAATTGGCACTTGCCAGTAAAGTTTAAACTCTGGATCATCTGAGAAAATGCTATTGTACCAACTCACCAAAAGCTGATCAAGTTTTACTTATCCATCTACTTGGCTGAGGGGACAGTGAGAAAAATGTACTTTACTAACACTGAATACAAAAGGAATAAGAGGGCATAGACACTTTTTCACAAAGAAAGAATATAGTGACAGCCCTTAGCACTGGAAAAAAAATTTCGTTTCTATTATTCTTTTGAGATGTCCTTTTCTTCATACTATAATTAATTAATTAAATACTGCAAGCACTAGAAGATCACCTTCGAAAAACTAATTACTTTTTACTGAAACATGTTTCTTTCAAACTTCAGCCTCTTGGAGAGTGAAAAATAAGCTCACATTGTGAGCTTAAAAGGACATAGAATTATATGTTTATATAATAGGCATTTTATAGGCAAAAAGGACATAGAATTATATGTTTACAGTCAACTGTTTGGAGTGTTTTTATTATCAGAAAAAATATTGCTTAAGAGATCTGTTCCATATGATGAAAGAACAGAACCAGAGGAGCACGGTCTAGAGAAGTGTTGTTATTGCAGGGGAAGACTCAGAGTTAAAAATCTATTTGCTTAGTAGAAAAGGTTTCTTAAAAAAAAATGAGAGAAGAACTGTGATGCATTTGAAAAAGACTTCTGACAAATAGTTGCTCTGTGAGGCTCCTATTTTCTCTGTGTTAGATTTCAGGAATCCTTGGAATTCAGAAAATGAGATGCAAAGGTGAAATGTCTTCTTTGCAGTTAACCTACATGTGACTTCTGCCTCTTTGTTCTGGAGTAATATCTTTGTGTTAGTTCAGCTTCACCTCGATTCTGATTTTGCTTCAGCAGAGTCAATGATCACTCTATCTCAGACTGCATCAAGCAGTATCCATCTGGCTTTAGAAAAAGCTGGGTTTCCCCCCTTTCCTGTGTCTTTCTAGGATGCAGTAAGAAAAAGAAATTAAAGACAGACCACCTGCTAAGATTCCTCCTGGAAGAGCAGTGCACCCCAGGGACTACATGCAGTTTGCACCTCTGAAGCCCCTCCATACCTGGGAAACTCCATGTGGAAAAAAGGACTGCGGAACATTCCAGCTGGAAAGACCACCACGTGGTGCCCCATTGAATAGTATGAATGCACACTCCAGGGGTGCACACGCCAGCTGGAAGCAAAATAAAAAGAGAAATTAGAGAATGTATTAACTCCTTATCTCACACTTTGATCCTTTCCTCCACTGAGCTTGCAAAAATAGTTCAACTGTTCGCACAGCACCAGCAAATTATGAAATTCACATTATCTAGAGTTACAGATTAAATAAATCTTCAATTGTTTACAGATGGTCAGAATTAATAGCTTAGTTTTCATAGACATGAAGGGATTCTCCCTCACAGTTTCCCTGTCAGGTAAACTGGGATTAGTAACTTCCAGTGAAGTCTTGCGTAGAATACTCTGCAGGAGGTGTAAGCCCTAAGCCCGTCTGTCAATGCTGCCATTCTTCGGAAGCATCCTGTGTCCTGCCTTTGAGGTGACTCCACCAGCATTCCTGTCATCACAGTGCTTTGCTGTTGGCTTTGTTACAAGTCCAGGAGAACCAGCTATCCCCCTTAACTAAGGGTGCATGGTCAAATAACGTGGTTTTTTTTCAGGGGTCTGGTGCTCTCTTCACAGTGATGGGGTACTTTGGTAGCATTGCTCGGGCTCAGTGCAGGACAGGCTGCCAGATTCAAGGTTTCTTTCAAGCAGGATGCAACGATGCAGACTTGCAGCAACATTCAGAACTGGTGAAACCACATTCAGAGGTACTGAATCTAATTCTGCCCACTGGCCCCCACCTGCACATCCTCCTCTTCCACAGTAAAAGAGAGATACAGACACACAGTTATCACAGTTCCGAGTGACCTGCTGTAACTAATCCTGCTTTGAGCAGAAGGATTGGATGAGGTGATCTCCACAGGTCCCTTCCAACCTCAGCTGGTTCACAAATTTTTCAGATCGCTATCTGACTTACATTTTCTGTGGTTGATGCTGAAGGAGCTTGAGGTAGGAATTTTCCCTCAGTACTTTCAAGCAAGCCACGACATTGAGGAAAAAAGTGTCTTCATGTATCTCCAGCTGAGGGAAGAGACAGAATGTGACTGTCATAGGGCATAAGCGAGGAATGAATTAACAATTGAGAAAAGGAAAAAATGAGGAAAAGTCCCATGGATCAATAAAGGGATAACCAAAAGAGAAACCAATGGGATACTTGTGGGTTTTTTCTCTCCCATTTCTAAAAACCTTCAATTTAAAATATGACAGGAATGTTATCTGAAGGCCAAACAGAATATGCAAACAGGTAAAACATGACTTCTATCAGGCCAGCCACTCTAAATAGGAGACAGAATAGGCAACAACATAGAAGCAACAGATAAAGGTTCTCTGGTCCCATATGTTCCCAAAAAATGAACAGTGGGGAATGTGCTCCAGAGGTCATAGCCTCTTTTGTAAGCAGACAAGATAGCAGTTGATACAGGTAAACTGCCAATAATGAGGCAGGCATGTTTACATTATATAGCTCACATTCTGGTATTCCAGGTTCACTTTGTCAGTCTGGAGTATGTGAGCTGGATAACCAATCTCCACTTGTAGTTTGGATACCTAAAATAATAACAAACAAACAAAAAAAACCACAAAGAAACTTGATCAATAGGAGGCTTTACATTCTGCAAGCCCTTTTAGAGGCTATTTCTAACCAACGTAAGCATGATCTGTGAGTCAGCCCTTCAAAAGGACAGCTACTCTGTTTCAAGACATCTTGTCCTGCTGCTCTGCTTCCTCAACTCTGCAACCTGAGGCCTAATGTTGTTCTGTTCTATTGCTTTGTATTGTCTTCTGCCATTCAGCTTCTTAGCTTTTAACCTTACTAGATGT
>WAAG01091150.1:0-26887 GCA_013390105.1 Tichodroma muraria
TGCATTTGACTTCTGCTTTGTCAGCTCCTTCATCAGCATGTACTTCTGGCTTTTACTTCTCCCTGGGGACTCCAGCTCCCAGTGCTCCAGGTGACCTCCAGAAAGTTACGGGCAGCCTGCTATGCTGGGTAAAAATCTACTTTGTCAAATTAGAGTGAGTGATGATATTTTAGGATGTTTAATTCACTCAATTTGCTGAGAGTCCTAGGTCACTAACATGAATTAAAGTCATACTGACAGTTCAGCTGCAGAGTTGAGCTGTGGGTGCAGGTTAGGACTGCAAAGTCTGAAAGCACAGACAGCAGTACTCAGAGAAAGGTTAAGTTGATGATTACACGCTTGCAGCAGCAATAATACAAAGCTAGCATGAAGCACCCTCCTGCAATGAAAGGTACTCTTCTTTGGTGCCCACAGAGGTTTTGGAAAGAGAGCTGCTCCTTCCCCAGAAGCAAAGCCCTGTATGGTATCATTAACTTGCCATAACCCCATGCTAGAAGCACTTGCTGTTCCCTGTTTTGCCCCACTGCAAAGTTATCCAGCAAAGTTATCTGTGATTTGCCACTACTTTTCCATTGCTTTAATCTCTAGCTACAAATTTCCACGGTTTTGTAAGATTTAAAGCACTAACATAGCATTCTGTGTTCCTTTCCAGTGGAAAGTGGAGTCTCTAAAAGCTTGTGTATTTTCTATCTCCTGTCTTCTATCATATTTGCCCATTACCAGTTCTGATAGAAGTTCACACTAGATTAAATGTTTTAAGATTTTTTTGCAACTTTTTTTTTTGCAGTTAAACAAGTTGTCCAAGGAGATAGATAGATAGATAGATAGATAGATAGATAGATAGATAGATAGATAGATAGATAGATAGATACTTTGCTCAACTATGTGTGTTTCAGCTCTTCTGATGAATAAATTATTTCAATTATTGTCCTGCAAGTGAAAAATGTTGTCTGAATTTTTATGAATTGAATATTCATAGGAGGTGAACATTTTAGCTGTTTGCTGAGTGAATACAAATGCAAACATTAACATCACAGATTCACATCTGCTAGAGATCTCGGGCACAAAGCAAGAGAGATTTGAAGTGACAACACTTTCCCACTTCACAGGAGATGAAAAGCAATGACTTGATTATAATATTTAAAACACCGACAATTAATACTCTGATCAGAATTTCTTTCAGAATTTTAAATTAACGTGTACATGTGGGATGTGGACAGCTCACTGCTGGTCACACACATGCTGTCTTCATCCTTACTGTAGTTCTGCCATTTTTCTTCCTGGGAGTTTAGCGCTGATGAAGCAACTGAATGCCTCCAAGTTACTGTAGTCATTCACAGTAAGTTTAAATCTGCCAGAGAAAAATGGAAATTTAAGGCAAGGACAAAGAAAGAACATCTTCAAATTTGGCTTTAATTCTTAGGTTTATTTTCTGTTGCAGGTAGGTTTTTCTCTGCTATGTTTGACTGAACACAATGTGGTGGCATTGCTGCCTGGCAATTATTTTGGAGGAAAGAATGTAATGTGTAGGGAATTTTTTTGAAAGATTCAGTTGAGTACTTTTGTCCTGAGGCTCCCTTGAAATTGTTTCAGTCTTGTAGGTTATGATTTTGGTGGTAAGAAACACTGTTTCAAACTTCATTAAAGCATTTATTGCAATAAATCATGTCTCCTAGGAGTGCACAGAATTGTCATAAATGATGTTGTGATTTTTTAAGCCAAAGACAAGGAAATGAAGGGAGGTACTGGAGACAAGAGGAACGGAGAGAAGCTGTGGTTGGACCCAAGTACACACAGGCTCTGATACTGGCTTGGATGTCATGCTGTTGGAATCCTTTCCTTATGTTCACTGATTTTCAGTTGGAAACACACAGTTGATTTTAAAGGTCTCCATTAGTTCCACACCTTGAGGATGAAGACCTGATTTTTCCCAGCTGTCCTGGCTGAAGGATGACAAGCGTGGAACATTTTTGACATTGCCTGCACTGCTTTGTCTTTGTGCCACCTAAAAGACATGAATAGTGCCACCTTTCAAATGCCTACACAAGCTGATCTCCTTTCTCTACTGCCTACAAATGCCTGACATGCCTGAAACTGCCAACAGTTAATTTGCTGGAGTGCCAGGACTGTTCATTATTGCCTGGACTGACATCCTTTCATCTCAATGCTATTTCTTGATGCGTTTGAGGACAGGAACTCTCTTTGTGCTTTGCATTGGCACAGTTCCTGGTGAAACAACCATCTGGTGTGGGGTTCCTCAGCATGTCAGTGGTGCAGATGGGAAGCAACACTGGATCAAAGCTCTGCATGTTTTTCTCATTGATGTAAAGATGTTTAACGTAAGGAAAAATGGCTTCCCCTGCAAGGCATGGCTGGCTGGCTGCACAGAGGCAAGAAGAACCCTGCCAAGCTCCTCTTTGGAGTCTTGTAGGGTAGCACAGGAGCCAGCTGGGCTCCTCACCCTGTATCTGAAGATGGGGGTGTCACAGCTTGCAAGAGCACAGAGGGACTCTGGCAAGGAGGTTGGTGAGAGGGGCTGGAGGCAGAGGCTGACAACCAACCTGCTACACAATGTTTGAGAGCCTCAACTCACCCCAAGTCTCTTCTAAAGGACAGAAACCAGCCAGGTTAGCATGTAGGGAATATCTGGGTGGAGGTTGTCTTTCTACTATACCCATCTGCCATTGTAGGATTACTACTAAGCCTAGCACTTTGATTTTGGATGGTTATTTTGGGTTGCCTGGGTCATAGGCAATGACCCAGGCAGAGAGAAACAGGATGGTGTTATTCTCTCCCAAAGCCTGTGGGTCCTACAACCCGAGCCACGCACAAACTGCATAATTTTTGATTATTTCCTGACCTAACTACTGGCATAGTTTTTCCTGTTTGGTAGGACATACACTGAACCTTTAACCCTCTGGTAGGACTCTGTCAGAAACTCTCAGTCCATCAATTACCTATCTTGGCTATTACCAGGACTCAGGACCTGGGCCAAAGACGAATCTGGCTACAAAGAAACAGACAATTCAAAACCCAAAGATCTCCAGTAACACCAAAGATGATGAGATAATACAGAAAATTAATGGAAAAATAAATTATTTTATTGCTAGATATTGATGCTAGGGTGTTTTTTTTTTTATTTGCCCTAATGCGAAAGTCCCTCTTTGAAGTAAAATTAGCAGTGGCATAGTATTTTCTGTTTAATCAACATGGAAACTACAAATGAAAGGGCAGCTAAATAGAAAAGGAAAATAATTTTATAATCTGAAGGAAACAGTAGCAGTAATTAACTGAACAGTTTTATGGCTTTGGACTTGGATAGGAAATGAAAATACATAAAGTGCAAAACTGATTTCTAAGATGGGGTGAAATGCCACAACATTATTGTCTGTGTGACACACTTTGAAGAAAGATAGGGGTATGCTTCCAATGGATAAAGAGCTCTTTTCTGAGAAAACACAGTAAGTCAGACAGGGAACTACAAAACGTAATTGTTTTATTCAATTTCAAATTTGATGCTAGTTGAGAGAAAAACTGATGCCAGGGGAGGCAACAATACATTTTGGGTGGCCAGTTATAAATGGTGGCCACTGAATTAAAGGTATAAATTATTCTTGTGAAGAAAGGGAATTTTCTCTGCCCACATCCTTGTGACTTAGTTTAGCATTGAGCAGAGACGCACACAGTACAACAACCTAAGGAAATGCTTCTCTCTAGAGCTTGTTTGATTCAGCTGAGGCTGGGAAGCAATAAATCAAAGCATCTCCAGCAGATGGCAACTATTCAAATTTCTGCTTTCTTTCCTGCATATAATGCAGGATGAATTGCTCGTGCTTTTCATCCAGCAGAAGCAAATAAAGAGGGAAACACAAAATCTAGCTATTAGGGCCTTAAGTCTGCAGTGGCAAAGAGAGCACCTGGCTTCTTGTCTCAGTGCTGACAAAGATGAGTTATGTGATCCTGAGAAAGTAATTTAACTACTCCATGAACTGTGAAGATATAATAAACTCAGCACATAAGACACAAGTGGGTAAAAGTCTCACTGTGCCAGCACCCAGCAGTGGTAGGAACACTAGATAAAGTCTCTAGAAGTACTGAGCATTGGTTTTGCAGCATCATCATTTTTTTATTATTTTTGAGCAGCTCAGTCTATTTAAATAGAAGTAAATTCACTGACCGATCAGACTTCATAAAACTGTCCATCCAGGTTTTGTGCTGTGGTTGTTATTCATAAACGGAAAATTTATTTATCTGAGTCTCGTGTGTGTTTTGGATTGCCTGCATTCAACCTGCACCACATGCAGCAGACCAAACCTGCTCCTGCTGCCTCCGTCCCACAAACAAACTGCTGCACAAGGGTCTGTTCACTGGGCTTAGTCAAAAAACAACCGCAGGTCCTTAGTGTTGGCTTGCTCTGTACCACTTCCTTACAGTGGCACGTCTACATGCGACTTTCATTGCCTCTTTTGCACACCCCATGTGTGTGCTTTGAAAGACCTGTGTTAGTCACAGCAGGTGGAGAGCCTTCTGGAACATCTGCTCCTTCACAGTCTCTGCTTTGTTACATCTTCTGCATGGTACTGCATGTCTTGGCTCGGAGCACTCACAGAGACTGTGCTGGCATTCCTCTGAAGCCCACAGGTGGGACCAGCTGACTGTGGCTGGAGAGCAGCTTGTTTAATATTGGCACCTCAGAAGTAAGCAAACCTACTTCTTCAGACTGCCCACGACTGAATTTGGTTACTCTTGTTTTGTTAAACCTTTTTGTTGTGGCTGTTCACCAAAAAATGGTTAACAAGTTAAGTGGTTTGGTCTTCATTAATTCACATTTCTGCAAAGAGAGAAACCACTTGTAAAGGAGCCACTCATTTTTAAGCCTGATCCGAGTGTGGGGTGGTGTCCCTGGAGCAGCCCAGGCTGGTGCAGAGGGAAGCATTAGTTCATAGCAGGTGTGCTGTAAGACTGGCTGATCCTTGATTAGGAATGGGTTAGCTATCTCTAAGAAATGATTCTACTGTATTTTTCTGTGGTGCAGTGGTGGAGTAGCTATTTAACTGCACTGCTTAATTCTGCTGAAAATACTGATGTCTTCATGTGTTATGAAATCTCGAGGGACTGAGTGAACTGTATCTGTATGCAGGAAAATGAGGTTCCTTAGCCCTGAAGGATCATGTTTGATCAAGGTCCTCTAATGCTTTTTCCACTATAATAATTTTGCAGTATCATTCAAGGCAAGCTGGGAAGATCATTTTATGGACTATTAGTTGGCTTATTTGTTCTTTTGCCTTTAAAATCTGAATACCTTTACACTAATAAAAAACTTTTCCTCGGGGACATAAATAACTAGATGTTAAATGATGGTAACTTAATTTTGAAAATGTACAAATTGGCCACAGAGTTTCCTGAACCAAATTGCATTACTGCATGTTTTCACACAGGTCACTGTAGTAAATTCTGTAGCAGAGCTCAGAAATAGCAGCTTTAGCAGCACTCACAGCCAGCAAGATCTGCCTAAACTGACTTCTTAAACAACCTCCCTGTGGTGAGGTCTGACTTTCAGAGCTGTATTCTGCTCACGTAACCATAACTCCAGAGAACTGGTATTGATTAACTTTGCTTGCACAGAAAAACATGTTCTATTGCTTTCCAATAATGATCAAAACGAAGGTTTCTGCTCAAACTTTTTGCTAAGGTGGGAGGGAAGCTGTGATAACAGCTCCTGTGTAAAGATGGCCCTGAAGCCTTCAAATCACAGCCATCCAGTTCCCCTATATATTTGCTGTGTGTTGAAGCTCTAGTAAGGTAACTGCATCAAAGTGGGGAAATACTAAATAGACCCTAAAAGATGGTGTCTTAGAAGCTTCACACGAGAATAGTGAGGATAAGTGAATAAGAGAGAGTTCCAGAGACTTTATGAGTAGATGGTGCTCCAGAAAGCCTTGATTTCCTGTCCCTTTCCTCATCCAATCCACTGGGCTTAGGGCAGTTCCAGCACCTATCTCCAGAGCTCTGTCTCTCAGCAACAGCATTTTCCAGCCACTGGTTCTTTTAACCTTTACCCCAGGTGGCACTTTGCCCCCACTACTCAAAAACGTCAAAGCACAAATATCATGTTCAACGAAACATGAAGCAATTGGAGAACCCAAATCCATCCTCCTCATGGCACTTTGATATTTGCTGTTTCTGGTTGTGAGGCTTCTAGATGCCTTGCCAGCACTCTGCCCCCAGCTATCCCCCGCCTCCTCACCTCTCAGAGCAGCGCTGATGATTTTACTCGGATATTTACATAAATACGACACACTGAGAATCCGAGCTTAGTGCTTTTGCCTTCGATTCATCTTGTTTGGAGGATAATTGCTAAGCTCCTGTTCAGTGAGCTGATGAGGTTATTGTTTGTGGGCACAGAAGGAGTTTTCCAAACATTAGTCTTTTTATTAACATTAAGATGATCTGTCTGGGGTTAGAGAAGAAAAACGGTTTGTGGAAGGACTATGAGGCAGCACAGGGAGATATAGGATGTCCAGCCCATGTGGCTTCTGGGCAAGGCAGCCCTGGAGAGACAGGAAAAAACAGCCCTAACCCTGATCTTAGCACACACAGAGCCTAAATCACTGTTCTGAATGTTGCACCAGTAAGGGAAACAGCATGTCCTGCATCACTTCTCAAATTTCTTTAGCTTTCATGTTCCTGTTCGGTTTCCTCATTTCCTCAGTATCACTGGTGAGGTGGCATCTGCTGAGGTGACATACACTGACCATGGGCCTGCCATGATGGTGTCCTTCTGTGTCAGCAGTGCTCTCGGACCACACTGTCATCCTCCCTCTACAGGGACTTTCCTGTCTGCCAAGATGGAACAGAGATGGGACAGCAGCCAGTATTTTGGTCATTACCTGGCTCCTGCTCTGGGTGCCAGGGGCATAGTGTAGGACTCTGGGCAAGGTCATGTGGGTCTGATGGCTACTCCCTCACCTCAGCCCTGGAAACACCCCAAATAGCTTTTAGAAAAATATTTTCTTGTCATAGTAGAGTGTCTGGGATTAAATACACATTAGTTCTCTTCTACCCCCCATCATCCCTATTTGATCTTCATGGCTACCTTGCTAGCCTAAAGCCTTCATCCTGATCTACTGTGACAGGTCAGAACAATTTGTGCTATTTAGGGAATGAACATGGGCCCCTCTCCCACCTTTGTCATTTAATTTGGCCCTGAAACCATTGGCTCAGATGATTAAATCAACTCGGGAATTATGGAGGGTTGTGATTGGCAGTTAAACATGTCATCTATTTTTTGTGAGTACCGATGCCATGCTTGTGTACCTTCATGGACAAGTCACAAAACCCCTGGTGTTCTTGTGGGCTGCAGAAAGTGGCAGTAAAACTGTGCGACTCGAGGTTCCTCCAGAGCTCTTCTGATAGAAGCATTCCTGTCTTTCCCAACAAGGAAAGTCATCAGGGGTGGTTGGCCTGTTTCTCATGCCTGTGTGCTCTCCTAATGAGGAAATTTCCCTGCAGGGAGAATAGGGATTGTGCTGGCTGTGCCACCCTGACATGTGCCTCCTGAGACAATACACACTGGCTGGAGGGTTCTGAAATCTGAATGAGACCAAAAATATCATCACTCAACAAATGGTCTTTATATGAAGCCCAAGAATGTCAAAGTGCATGAAAAACTGGAAATGTTTAAGATTTTGATTATCTAATTCAAAGTATCCAATGTGCTATAATGAAGGAGGTCAAGAAGGATGTGGTTTAATGAAGGAGGGAGGAAGTGGAGAAAAGCCAAACCAGAGCAGAGGCTGTAGAAGTAGCTGTCTCAAAAATCACACTTCTTTCTTGAGTGACCATTCTTTTTTAAACTGCTGTTTTACGCTGTTCAATTCTCTGTGTATGTATATATTTTTAATTCTGTTAGACGTCAGCAATTTCATTAGCAAGAAACACCTGTTTTGGCCCCAGAGGGGAATGCAGGGAGGTAAGCATATCCACTCTGAGCTGTGAGAGGCTGACTTTCCCACTCTGACTCAGCTGGTTTAATACTCAAAAGTCATTTTGCAGTTTCTCTAATTTAGGCTACCACCTCAGTAGACGTAGACAATTGAGAGCGAGGCTCTGCTCCAGCTATTTCATGCCATGTCACGGACTGATGTGACTTTTCCACTGCGAGATAATGGGTGCAGAGGTGAAAATTGGCTCACCAGTTACGTGTGTGGGAAGGCTTTGATAATGAGTCTGGGAAGTGGCCATGTGGGAGGGATCTTCTTCTGTCAGGAGAAGTGCCAGCTGCCATCCTGCTGTGCTTCGGGGCGGCGGGGAGCTTGTCCCACGGCGCGGCGTAAATACACAGTGTAAACTTGAGTCATAGCAGGGGATGGGAGAAACCCTGGGTCTGGTGTTCAGTGTGCAAGAGCCAACAGAGCAGCAGAGGGAAAGCCATCAAAACCTCTCATGAGCCCGTAAGTCTTTGCTTGTAGGCAAGGATTTTGGAGTATGGCCATGTCATAGCAGTGGACATGTCATTACGGGGCAGAACTCTGCTACCCCACAGATATCACAGGAAAGGTTATGACTCAGGTTGTCCAGAGAGGTTCTGCCACCTCTGTCCTTGGAGGCTCTAAGGACTTGATCAGCTAAAGCCCTGAGGCACCTGGTGTGATCCAATGGTTGACCATGATATGGGCAGGAGGCTGGACTGGATGTTCTCCGGTGGTCCCTTCCTACCTCCCAGGATTCCATGACGTTGTGACCTGAGCAGGCAATTCTTGTACTGCCTGAGCCAGTGAGCAAAGCTGCAATGTAATTGCATGTCATCTTCTTTGCCAGTCTTTTATATATGGGATGAAACACGTGCTGTTTTACTGTCATTTCTCCTGACTATTCTTCACATTTCCCTAAAGCTACTTCCACTTCAGGTATGGAAGAGAAAAGACAGGAATACATGCTTTCAACAGAGATGGAGATGTGGCATCTTAACTTTGAAAAGAGGCAGATTCATGGTATAAATAGAAGAGGTAATACTGGGGGGGGAAAGGACTCAGAAAAACACGTACAGAGATTGTTTGAGAGACTTTATCAGTTCAATATTTTCAATCTTTTTGTTATGGTCCATGTCTACCAAGAGAAACTTTCCTTGGTACTCTCCAAAAATATTACAAAAAATAACATTCCAGTACTTGAGCAAGAGACGTCATTTGCATCAATTTAATCCAAATAAGAATTTAAATATAATCACCTCTCTCAACAGTAATGCTGCAGTTTGGGGTAGCACAAATTAATATTCTGCACTGGATATGGCATAATTTGCAACATAGTCCATACCTTAACCGCGAAACAATCTTTTGGAATTATTTCTTCAATCATTTGAATATTTCTCTGGGGTAGGGAATGTCTGTGCAAAATTACCAGTATAGCGAGGGAGGGAACATCTTGAGCACACTACCAGAAGTGAATTTTATCTGGAATTTTTTGGTTTAGGAGCTGCAGGGACATTTGCAGATGAAAAATGAAAGCATATTTGCATTTTATCTATGCTGGGACTTGAATTTGCACCTAACCCAGACCTGCGGTATGAATTTGCAAGCAGGGAGAGTCCTTTGTCTCCAGTCTTGGAGGGAAAGGTGAGTTACAGGACATGGAATGCTGGGGTTTCAGAGGTGCCGCTGGACTGCTCCCTCCATTCTTCGTCACATCTGAGTGGCAGATGCAGCTGAGACTCCCCCTTGTCACTGTGCCTCTTTAAGATGTTTTTTAAACTTAAACTAGTTATCAGGCTGCAAAGATGTACTTCAGAGATGTGCAGGAGGGATTTTGGTGCCTGTGAGTGCTGTGGGACTAGCTGTGCCAGACACCACTTATATTGGCCACACAGGATTGCCAATAATTGCACAGGGCCGCAGACAATGATCCTCCAGTCCTATGTCTCCCTTTTCAGCAAGTAATATGTGGGTCCTGTCTTAACATTTTCTGTACACATACAGCCCTAGAGACAAATGGGTTTGGAACAGCACCAGCAGGGTGCCTGCTGGCATAACACTGGGCAGTTTCTGTCTTTGATGGGTGCTTATAAGCAGGATTTTTTCATTCTAGTTCTCTTAACATCACCTTTTCTGCTTTGTTTTTTATTAATTCTTGAGTAAATGTGAAATATTTTTACCGCCTCTTACACTACCCCTCACTTTTTGTTAATATTTTTAAACTTTCACCTCTCTGAGAAAGGACTTTTTTTTTTCTACTATTATCTGAGGGGGAGGGGAAGCAAATACTTGGAAATCAGTTTATGATGGCTTTTTTATTCCTCCTTCATCTAGCAAGTTTTGCAAAGGCTGTATTTCTGCTGGACAGTTTACAGTCTTCCAAGATCGATGTATATTTTTCCTGAGATTACATCCACCTCCAGAGAAAAATTAAAAAATAAATATATAGTGTGTGGCTGCTCACTAAAGGGTAGCTAGCTTTTGCTGAAGGCCTGGGATGAGACCATACACGTCAAAATACATACTTTATGGAAAACGGGTGTGATTCACATAGATTTCTACAGCTGTAAGAATCAAAGTCTTCAGAAAGCTTCGCATGCCCTTTTGATTAATTCCTTTTACAGCAGCATGATGACTACCCTGCAGCAATTTCAGCTGTTCAGTTGGTAACAGATCTAAAGAAGCCTGCTTTCCAACAGACTTGGATTTTTGGCTCCTGTATTTTTCCCTGCATGTCTCAGCAGAATTATGCAAGTGTGGATGGAGCAGTGGCCTGCGCTGGCTGCCTGTAGGACAGTTCTTCTCCATCCTTCTGCTGCCCCTCTGCTTTCCACCCTTCCACATGTTTTCACAGGCTTTGAGGCTTGTAGTCCTCCCTGAGATGTAGTTGAAATTGTCCTTTGGATTAAAAGTAATTATGTGGGCACTCACAGATAAGACCATTCCATGCCTCCTTTTCTTAGAAAAACAGGGTAAGAGAATGTATCGCTGATCAGCAGCATAGAGCGTTTGCATTAAAAAATGCGAACAGCTCTACAGTGTCAGGAAAGTAATGTATGCACAAAGCCTGAAATGTAATACCTGGATATCCTCTTCTGCTCAGACTTGTTAATAAACTGCACGAAATATAAAATAGGATTGCACAGTCTGGGGGCATCACAAAAGATGCCCATCAGGCGTGCTAATGCACTGTCTGCAAGGACATGTTTTTTACTGCTTTGCCTCTGGGTGTGTCTGCAAGGCCCCCATTTTCTTTGATATACCCCCTTTTTAATGTAAATGTGTGTAGGTTATGATATCCAGAAAGAATAACCAAAATTATGTATCATGGCAAAATCCATTTTCATTTGAGAATGACAGTGCAAATCATTTACAATGGAGGACACCTCCTGTCTCAACATTTCATTACCATAAAGCAAGAAATACTAGAAGTTTTAGTGTACCAGACAAACCAAAATATTTCCTCCTACTGTCACTCAGGGGAATGGAACAGAAAATTCAGCTGAAACTTTCCCTACTGTTTTGCAAGAGAGCTGTCTTCGCAATTTTAGCCAGAATGGTTTAACACATTTAAATTAAAAAAAAAACCAGAATCAAAAAAAACCCCACCAACCCCCAACACATATTTTAAAGGAACACACGTTACATCCTGAATGCCATACTTGCCTGTGCTAAACATTAGGCTGAAATAGTGTACCAGACTTCAAGGCAAGTTGGTGCAGGCTGTGGTCAGAGGACTGACAGATTGGTGGCTGGGCTATCAGGGGAATGGTGGCACACCCACAGCAGCTTCCTAATGAAAATTGTGGTTTACCTTTCACAATTTCTTTTGGCAAGCTATGAATTATTTACTGTGAGAGTGGTGAGGCACAGGAACAGGCTGTCCAGAGAAGCTGTGGGTGCTCTATCCCTGGATGTGTTCAAGGTCACGTTGGATGGGGCTTTGGGCAACCTGGTCTAGTGGAAGGTGTCCCTGCCCACAGCAGAGGGATTGGAATTAGATGATCTTTAAGGTCCCTTCCAACCCATACCAATCTATGATTCTATGATTTGTGTGTGGATATTTTCAAACTACAAAAATATAATTTGGATTTTGGAAGCCTAAATAAGGTGTGATCTTTAACCCCTTTGTAGAAATGCGTGCTGCCATTTTGATGTCTGACTGGCTTCAGATTGATGCAAAACCAGGAGGTTCTTCCTATGCTTGTTTATGTCTAGTGTAGCCTAAAGGAGAGTGTTTGCAAATATTCCAGCAAGAAGTATTTGTTGTTCCTGTAACGTCATGGGTAAGAGGGCTGGTCTTGGAGATTTCTCAGATACCCCTCTGTTTTTTTGCAGGCTGTGTGGGAGCTGAGCCTCCTGCAATTCCCCAATGGAGGCAGCTCCAGCAACCTGCTGGGCAGGAGTCCCAGGACTGTGGGGGCATCCAGGCTGTGTCTGGCTGCTCCATGCTGGCTCAGACTTGACTGCTCTGGCTCCAAAGACTGCCCAAAGCAGCCCGCACCTTTCTTAGGTGCAGCACATGCAAAGAAAACTAATCAGTCCTATCCCTCACTGTTCCTGTCAAAGAGGGAAATTAAATCCTTTAGTTCAAAATGACTGTTTAGAGCAGCGGCTATTTTAGAAAAGCCCCTTTTTTTTTGGTGTTACTTTTAATATAAGAAAAAGGTGAATATCTCTATCTCCTTTAGCTTCTAAGAGCAGCCTTGTTCTGACAGCTTTGTATCTGGTTGCAGAGCTGAGCAGCTCCAAGGAAAAGAAAAGAGAGAGAAGAGACCACAAGGTATGCAAATACTAAGGGAAAGGGTGGCTATGTGGAGGGATTACCATATTAAAAGAGAAAAACAATAGGTAATTCTACCTGGGTCAAGCTCAACTCTGAAGTTTGATTTCAACTGAGAGTGTTTCCCTGAAATGGAAGTAGGGAAAGAAAGTGTTGCTCTATGTCCAGCAAAATACAACAGAAAGTATCTTCCCAGAAAGCATTTGCTTTCAGGCACTTGCTATCAAAGCAGAGGAAGTAAAATACTCGATTTGCAGAACTGCTCATGAGCAGCCCAAGGCTTTGTGCATGCATCCAGGGGTGCTGGAAATCAATGTTTAACTCCCATCAACACCTTAGGGAAAATAGACCTGAGAATTTGGTAAGCTTACAGGACCCACTTTTCAGAAAAAAAAGCCTTTGGATATATCTGTTACTCTTTCATCTGTCACTTATACTGGGGGCCACCATGAAAGTTAAGCAAGCTGTTATTCTTGCGGTACCTTAGGGTTTAGAAAACAAAATTAGGTGGTATCTTTGGAAATGACAATAGGAAGGTGGAGAAACAAGAACCACCTTTCCATGTGTAGTGGCAGATTCCTAAAAGCACAGAAAGAACGGCTGGAGATCCCCATATTCACAACTTCTATTACACAGACACAATTAAAAACATAGTTCCTGTGTCTTAATTTGCTGCACAAAAGCCACAGAAGCAGACAGGCTGACTAAGGATTAGCTTCACTATTTGAAGTTTCTATGAGGAATCATTAGAAAATCTATTTATCTTGATCCTCGAAGGAAAACACAGAATGGTATTGTCCAAAATCACTGCCTAAGCAGTGATGATTTTTTAACTGTTAGCACAGGTTGAGAAAAGACATATTTCATGCAATGCTGAGAGCTGATTGTTGCTATGTTGGGGACAAATTGGAAATTAAGAGTAATTTGTGTTAAAATTGGAACTTAAGAGTCATTTGTGTTAAATTAAAAAAACACAAAGGCCTAAAAGTATTGAATTGGCTAATCTCTATGTTTATTATCTCTTGGCTCAAGCAATAAAAATGTCTGCTCTACTCCTGCTCTCTAACTGCAGGGAAAATGGTCTTAAAATGAACTGAAAGGGCAGCAATGCTGCTGTTTTCCTGTAGTTACCTCCTTTGTAGCCTTGGAGGCAGGGGACAGCCAGCACAAAGACCAGCCAGGTAGCAACGTGGTTAGTCCATGAAATGAACAGCAGCCACGCACCCACTGGCTGATCGACTGCCCTGTAGGGCCCATCCAGTTGGGACTTTTGGGTGTCTGCACTGTAGGTCGGTTTGCTGTAGGTCCTTTCTGACACTGGATGTGCTCCCTTTACAGTGGTGCCATGCAAGGGTGCTCTCCCTTGGTCATAGACGTGCTGGAGGGATCTCAGGAGACGTAGCTGCAGTAAGCTCTCTATATGGTTACCCACACGCTTTCACCAGTTCTGTCAGATCCACAAATCCTTGTGGGAAACACGCAAGTGACATTTGAGCTTGGAGAGATTTTCCATTAAGGAAAAACAAAAAAAGTATCACCTGGCTTGTTTTGTTTGTGGGTGTTTAATTGCTAGTTTGATAAATTTCTGCTAGTCAGCAGGCTGGTCCTGCACTAAGCTGATTTGAGAGCTTTTGTAAAGGATACTTAAAAATGTAATGTGCCAGTTTGCACTGGCTCCTCTCAGCCCTTGACTGTGCCATCCATTTGTATTGTTCTGTCAGACATACTCGCAAATCCAGCCCTGTAATCTGGAACCTGAAAAGAGTGGCTGCACTTCATTTCCACTGCATATGCCATCCCAGAGCTACTGTGTTGCCATCCGCCAAATCCCGGACTTCATTTCTCCCCATGCCAAGTCAAACAGAAGACTCAGGAAAGGAAAAGGTCATCCATACATACAGAAGATGTGACATTTATAAAAATGGACAGGTTGGAAGAGGATTTGCTATTTAGGGCAGACACAATTAGAGTAGCTTTGCCCTTCCAGGCTCAAGTGAGTGTGACTTTGCCAGAGGAACTGGGAAATGGATGTAGGGACAGTGAGTCTGGGCATTGTAGAACCAGCCCACTTTCCCAGTGCCATGAAGGTTTACATCACTGGTTTGCAGTCCATTTCATGTGTTGTTCCAGTAACACCTGGAAGACTCACTGGCGAGCTTAGTGGCTCCAGGTAAGGCAGCTAAACAAAACCAATCTTTCTTAAACACAGCTGGTGAAGGAAGCATCAAGACAGAGCAAATCTCTGGACATGTTTAATGAAAAGCACTTGGTGCACACCAGAATCCTGCCAAGAGCAGCATTCAGCATGTGACTGTAAGAGTGTAGGTGTGTGTGAGACAGGAAAAAGATTGTGGGGGACAGTGGAAGAAGATACTGCTTTTCTTCCAGTTATTATTTTGGATCCATCTGGTGTTTAAACTAGTCTTGCCAAGTCATAAGAAAAAGATCTGCTCTTCAGCAGTATTGCTGTGAGTCCCAGCTGATTTCTGTTCACTGATCATTAGGGAAGTATCTGGAAAGGAAAAAGCCCTTCCAGGACCAGGAAAGCCTTACAACTTTCCACTTCTTACGCTAGGTGAGAAACAATCCAAAATTTTTAGGGTCAGTCACCCACTCTGACTGCACTTAGTGCTACTAAAAGGAACTGAGAATATAATTTTCTTAAAGTGTTATATTACAAAAGGTGATCATATGTCAGTAGGGTCAGGAAAATCTAAAAGTCCTACAGAGGTAAAATATAAGTTCTGAATATAATATAGATAATTAAGTATATGCCTAGTGCTTACTTTTGGCCACATTAAAATTTTGTCTAAGCTGACACATATTTATCAGCCTGTCCCAGGAACATATTTTGTTATGAAGTGTGGAAATTCAGGTTTGAACAAATGGTGGTATTTTATATAAATTCATGAGTTGAAATTTAATTTTCTAAAAAATAATTGCCTGTTTCTGATGACTATTACAGCAATTATCTGGGGGCAGTTGTTTACTTTAAAGACTTTGTCCAAGGATTTTTTTTTCAGAATTTTATAAGCAGTCATTACTGAAGAACTGTATCAAATCTGTGGGGAGGCATAATTAAGTTCATGATACAAAAATTAGTGGAAACATCCATCTTTAAAGACTGAATATTTCAAAACTTCTAATTTTCCCATCTGACTAAAGTCAGTTTCAGGAAAGGTTTTGGCTTTTTATCTCATCTTTTAATAAAGATTTCTCACATCTTTTAAAATTCTAGGAATTGCTAGAATAAACTAGAAAAGAGAAATTACATGAGTGGGTCAGTCTCTTTTCTGTGCTGCTCTTTCCCAGACTGTAGGGCTTTCCTTTTTCTGTCTCCTAGTTTTAATATCCTCATCCTTAGACTACATCTAAGTTTATATCAATGTGGGATTTCAGGGGATTGTCTGTGACTGGTGATTTCATTATTCCTTCATTAAAGCTTGCAGGTAGAAAATGTAATTTGGACCATTTTGCCCAACAGGAATATAATTTCAGCTTTTTCACAGATAGTTTTAGAGTTTGAAATTATACAAAGCACAAGGCCTCAAAAGCCAGTTCTGACCATGGTAGCTCAGTTCCTCTTCCAGAGGGGCAGGGTGGCTGCTGCAGGTAGAGCCAGTGCAGGTCTGAGACAATGGCAAGGACGTGTCTCATGCACACGCAGAACAGTGTGGTGCGTTTGAGGATGCTGCGCCATCCAGCAAATCTCAGCCTAACTCAAAACCTCTGGATCTGGGGCCAAACATCTTCCTTTCTCCAGGCACCCCGATCTCTAAACAGCCTGGGGCAGGGAGGGTGGAAGGAATGTGCACTGTTTGGTGCAGCATCTCCCACTGGGCAGGCAATGAGCTCTGCCTACACTCCCTCCAGCCGTGAGTCTGCTCCGTGGGCAACCTAGGCCATATAGGATTGTCACTTAGGGCAGCAGCAGCACCTTGGTTTTGAAATGAGCTTCCTCTGAGTTTCTGTGTGCCCAGAGCAATCCTAGGTGATAAAGATGCTCCCCGCCCCCTCAAGTATTGGCACAAGACTGTTGTTTCGGTTTTTTTTCCCTAGAGCTTTTGTTTGCATATGTGTTTCAGAGAGTGCAGACATATCTATTTAATCTAGATGATTTAAGACTGACGGGTTGCATTACCAAGAACACGCTTCGTCTCATCTCAGGCATAACATCTGTATGAGGAAATTTGCCAGTGCATCATTACAAACATTGCTCCAGGATAAATGCAGAGGTGGAGGTCTCAGTGGAGAGGCTGTTTCCCTGTGTGGAGATCACTCCTCAGGTCCTTTTGGCTAAAAAATTTAAGTGCTGGAAAATACTTGGTTCCTTAAAGGGATGGAAAGAGTAGGTGAGAAGCAGAACTTGCTTTGGGACCGAAGGGATTTCTGGTGGAGGAGCTAGAAGCTGATGTTAGGGGGGAGAAAAACCCATGCAAACACACCCAGTCAACGCCTACTCAGAAAGGACATCCTCCCTTTAGAGAAACAGAGGCGAACAGCGCAGTCAGCAGTGTGATCAGAGAGATACTGTACCCTGTACTGTGGGGCTAAAAATTCCCCGCTAAGAGAAAGGTCTCTGCTTAGATCGAATCTGTCACAACTGAGCAAGCAGCAGACTGGCGCTCTTGGAGAAAAATATAACCTGTGGGTGGTTATGCTCCTCCGAAGGAGTGAAGGAAAGAACAGAAAATTTATGAAGGTGTTACTTGAGAGAGAGATAAAAGGGAGCAAAAATAAACTGCGTGATAGATTAAAATGGGAATTTTTTTGTCAAAATTTTAGGGTAAGTATGATCAGTAATATTTGGCTATTAAAATGCCTGTGAGTTACGAGAAGTTTATCAAGGAATAATGCAAAGAGCCAAATGTAGCTAGGAAAAAACATGATATTGAAGGCATTTAAGCCAGGAGGTGTTGCTAGAAAAGGTTTCTGTTCTTAGTGCTCATATAAATTGATAAATAACATTGGCTTCTGCCAGATGTTGGGGTTTTTTTTCCCACATTCACTAAAATACTGGCTTGTAATGTGCAATGCCACTATTTTTTCTGGATAGTAAATGACTCTGAGCTTTGTTCCCAGCTGTTGTTTGAAGTTTCCAGAGTTTCAAGGAATCCCTGCCCTATTACAACAGAATTTGGAGCTTTTTGGTTCATTTAATTTTTTGTAGTTGGGGGTGGGGGAGGCTTTCTGCTACACTTAGTGCAAACACACCTTGTGCATGGCCTGCAAAGATTTATAGAAATACTAATTTTTCTGTTCGCTAATAATGGGAATAATTAATTTCCTGTTCTGGATGTCATCTGCTGTTCTCCAGCACCCCAAGATGAGATTCCTTTCTAGGAATGAAGCGGGTGGGGGAACTTCCTTTGCTTCTCCTGGGACTACATGATATGCAAAAGTAGAAAACATCTCTTCACACTTAGGACAGGTCAACTCCACTGATACCCTGGACTTACCCATGGGTAAGAGTCAGGTCTGCTGTGTGTGATATTTCACAAAAATAATACAACCATCTGAATCTGTTAAAAAAAACTCAGCTCTGGGGCTGGCGGTGGTGCGCAGGTAAGCGAACATCAGTCAGTCGAAGTCCCAGAGGAATACTGCTGCTGGTCTCCCCAGTGCCTGTGCTGGTTGGAGTATCTCAGTAAACCAGCTCTTATCTTGTAGCCTAGGATTAAGGTGCTGAAAACAAAAATTCCCTTTACAGTATACTCCACCAGTGACTGTGATGAATTACTGAGTCCGGTGTGTATTTTTAAAGTGAAAATCCTGGGTGCATTTCACATTTTCAGTATGCATTAGTTGAGTATTTGATAACTGGAGGATTTTTCATTTTTCACTGATATATTTTCCCTGCAAAATAAGTATTTAAATATAATGCTATTGAATTCCTATCACAACAGTTGTCTCTGTCTTAATGCTGATAAGAAATTTAATTTCCCTTGTACAGCCTTCTACTAACCATGATAAAAACTTATTTAAATAAAGTGGATATTATCTCCTTAGAATTGTCAATGCCTTCTTCTTGGTAGGCAGAGCTGGGTATATAATTTCTTTTCAGCCACCTTTAGAGGCAATAGGAAGAATTTTCAATTAATTGCAACTGTCTTGGAAAATCTGATCTTTCTAGACAAGCCAAGACTTCAATAGTCTCCACTAAAGCTGCTGCTGAGGAAAATTGCAGACAAAACATATACATTGGTTGTTAATTGTGTGCTTGATTGGTCAAAGTGTTTGTGATGTTGTGCACAGTTCCTATTATTTTACAGAGGAAGACAAAATCCACAAGACTTGTGTGTACAGGAAGCTTAGAAGGATGACTTGAAAGGGGAAAGCCCAGCCAAACACCAGCAAATCCCTGCAGTGTTTCCAGTTCTTAATCTGTCATACATACATCAAAACCATTTGCAGTAATTGATGTGTTAATTTTTCTACTGCAAATATATCAGGAAACTGTGCAAATGATAAAGGCAAAAGGTATACTATTTTTTTTGCAGTGTTGGGTTAGCTGATTAGATAATGGTTTCAAACCATGAAATACTTGTATTTTGACAGTCACCTAGCAGTGTGCCTTGCTATTCTACTTAAACACATACAGTAAATCATGTGGTGACCCTACCAGCGTTCAGTGTCTACAGAAGCTGCATGTGGGGGAAAGAAACTTTTAGTCCATCTTTTTGTACCCTTTGCAGTACATCTATTTTTAAAACCTCACAGAGGACTTTGCCCCTGTCCTTTTCAGAGCACATACACGTCAGTGCTGCTTGTCACTTTTATTTTCCTCTGACTAGAGTAACTTGTAGAGGGAATTCAAGAAGTAAGCAGACAGCCGACATGACATGAGCACTGTCAGGCAGTGATAGCAAGCAGCTTTAAGCCATGTTTGGAAATGGGATTGGGTTTATTTCCTCTTCCCCAGTTTGTCTTTTTTTTTTTTTTTNTTTTTAGGACTTTGCAATTCTGCTTAGCATTTTGTTAGAGAAATTTCCAAAATCAAGATGTCCTGAAGCAAGCTAATAGAGGAGAAGCAGAAGCACACTGAAACTGCTGAAAAGATGAGGTAGGGTCTAGCCCAGTGAGATATGAAGGGTCTGGCCCACAAAAGATGGCTTTGGGACAGCAGCTGCTCTGCAACCTGAGTGCACGATAAGAAATAACAGATTTGATCCATTCTTGGATGCCTGTGCAGGTGCCATTGAACCCCACAGTGGAATAGGGGTAGTACCTGAAGGGCTTCCAGGCTGAGACGTGCAGTGCAAAAAGGGTTTTATTCAGGGTGAGCTACTGTAGGATGTTCACAAGTTAACCGGGTGAGAGGATGTGGGTCCTTCCCAGCCATTGAAAGTCATAGAGGGTATTAAACCACTGGGGTTAAATGTCTATAATTATATGGAGAGAAATGAGCAATTGGCAGCCAAGCAGGAAGCTCTTGACACAGTTTATTGTGTACAGGGATGTCTCTCTGGACCTCTTAGAGCCATGCACGCAATTCCTGTTCCCCTGGTTTAGCAGCATGTGTCTCCTCACTCCCATAGACATCCTGAGCATGTCTCTCCCTGGTCACAGAGCATCCCTTCCCTGGGCACAGCCAGTTCCAGTGGCATTTCCTTTCTCTTCTCACAGCTGGCTCCTGATCAGATCTGCTATATGTGCATGCACCCAGGGCAGCGGGTGCTTTTGCTCATAATTGCTGTGCAGATGGTGTGCAGTTGCTCCATTTAAGCACTGTGGGGAATACATAGGCACAGCCACCAGCTTTACCACAGCTGGTGCTGAGAAATCAAAGCCTTGTCCTGCCTGAGTGGGTAAAGAAGAATTTGACACTCCCTGCAATCCTCATCTCTCTTACCCTGTCTCATGGCAAAGCCGCATCTGCTCCTTGCAGACCATTTACTCTTCTGAAAAACTGCTTCTTTTGGGGGGGTCTGGAAGGAAGCACTCCCTGCTCCTCCTGCTTTCTTGCCCAGTAATTTTACCCTAGCATGCAGAAATGGACAATGTGAGATCAAATGCATTCAAGGGAATGGGAAGCTGAATGCCTCCTGGATACTTTATTAGGACATGTCGCTGCCTTCGTCAAACCAAGGAGTGAGAAAGAACACAGGGGTTTGTAATGCTTTTCAGGGAAACTCTGAATTTAACTCAAACCCAGACAGCCTGGTCACATTTCACCACACAGCTGCGAGGTGTGGTTCTGCCGGGCTGAGGCCAGAAGGGTGTGGTGTCTTCACACCCAGCATTAATCAATTATCGTTAATGCAACAATAGAACCTTCAATTTTGGTGTGCAAAGCCTGGCCTATAAAATCCCCCAGCTCTTCAGTACAGCCCTGGCCTGTGCTTGCCTCCATTGCTCTCCTGGAGGAGGGCTGCACACCCCAGTCTGTCTGCAGAGGACTGAGCCCCAAGTACCAGGGTTAGCAGGCTGTGGTAGCTCTGAGTAGCTTCCCCTGAGTGGGAGCAGCCTAAGCTGGCTGAGGAGGACAGATGAGGCTGGGTGGCTGCAGGACTCTGTGTTGTGCAGGC
This sequence comes from Tichodroma muraria, assembly GCA_013390105.1. NCBI lineage: Eukaryota > Metazoa > Chordata > Aves > Passeriformes > Sittidae > Tichodroma > Tichodroma muraria. Next base: position 21,282 of record WAAG01091150.1, read on the forward strand.
ATATATATCCTAGTGTGGGCTGACCTGTCTCACACCTGCCTCAGTACCAATGGTGCAAGACAAGAATCTAAACTGGAGACAGGCATCATTCATACCTTTGCTTGCTCTTGTCCTTTTAGAGACCAGAAAGATGCACAAATGAGAATGTATGCAATATTGCCATTAAGATGTGCTCTCTAACTCTCTAATTCTATTGCTTATGGGTTGCTTCCAGAGAATTTCTTTCCTTTCCTTGGCCACGTGGGTTTAGCATTAACTTTTTTTTTTCCCTGCCTCGCATCTCCTGGCTACCTTTCCAAATTGTGGTTAGCTTTAAACACTTGCATAGCCATCCTTGACACTGAACATGGCTTCTCTTTTCTATCTTAACACTCTTTTTTCCTCTGACAGCAAGGTTGTATACTTTCTCACACTGTCAAGTGTATGATCCTCTGAACTCCTCAGAAAAGATTTCTTACTGTCATCAAGACTAATGGTGCTTACAAGCTGAGTTTTTTACGTTTAATTTTAGTAATCTCCCCCTGTTTCTCCACTCAAAGCTGCAAGCTGTCAGGCTGTGATGGGGAAAAAGATGCCATTAATTTTATAGGCCCTGAAAAACCGGGTTTGCTGATGTTGTACCTGTAAAAGCAAAACAACCTCCAGTTCAGGAATTAATCTGGGCTCACCATGTAAACAGCTGTATGATGAAACTTCCCCTGTGTCTCTTCTCCTTCTGGTCCAATTGATTGTGCAAATGCAGTGGACTCCCACTCCAGGAATAAGAACTTGAGCATCCTGGTGCTGTGACGTGTCTACTTGCTGGGATGCAGCTGCCGCCTCTGCCGGCCTCAAGAGAGCTCAGCCTTGAAGGAGATCAGGCTTTCTTCCTGTGGCTGAAGGATCCCAGTAACACAGGCCGTCATCACCGGCAAACAGTGAGGTAAAAACGTGTGGATGAGTCATGCTGAAAAAATCAATATTTCCTCTGCAGTTTAAATCATAAGGAAGATGGATATCCAGGATATGCTGATCTGAGCGTAAATCCACGGTGACGCGCTCCCTGCATTCCATGAGAATACATGGTGCCCTAATCCAGAGAGTATGCAAGTGGACTTTGGTATTGGCACATACACCTTTGTGCTGGCACTGTAGGTTAAAGGACACCTCTCAGGCCCAAAGATAAACCAGGGACAGTGTGATCAGGTCCTTTGGAAGGAGAACACGGCAAAGGCGGTAGATGAAACTAAGGCTGTATTAAGGAAAACAGGGAACCTGAATGTGCCAGAACTGTGATCAGGCTGTTATTCATTCTCTCATTCAGCTGACTGAAGTGCAAGTTGCTGGATTAAAAAAGTAACTTTTTGAAGGCATTTTTCAGCCAGACACATTCCTTGAGCTAGCTCACTACGTGACTGCAAAAGGAGAGAAAAGCAATACTGAGGAGGAACAGAATGGCAATGTCATTTGAGCGTAGCCTCCATGCAGACTGGCTTCTCTTGAGTAAGGAATTCCCAGCCTCAGAGAATTTGGGCTATTCTTACAATTACAATGTTTAAAATGGCAATGGTCTCACCTTTTCCCATTCATGTGTTCCATTTTGCTTAACAAACAGCGAACTTCAAACAGCAATTTGCTCTCATCACTTGAGTGAGGTTCAAGGTGTAAATCATGGGTTTGTGATTTATTCTCGTGCTGTCACATGACTATTCAAGCTCAAATCCCTACAGAGAGGAGGTATTTTAAGAAGAGATAGCATAAATGTGGCCAGAGTGTTGAAGATGTTGTCCTTGTCCATGGACTACAGGGGCACGCAATTCATGAGAACTGCAGAGAATGAACTCCAGGGGCATCATGCTTTCTTTGCTGTAGTGCAAACACAGAGGTCAGATTTTAATGCAAAAGGTCTTGACATTTCCCATAGGAAAGATTCTGTTTCAGACCAGTAGAGGGAGAAATCAGGCCAAAGACATGAATTAGTTTTTTTAATGAAGATTTATGGAGAGGGAAAGATGTCTAATTTATCTCTATAGTTAGAGTGCAAAAACAGTTGTCTGGGTTACTGCTGAGTTCTTGGCTGGTGCCCTTTATTATTCCATTCAATAAAAAGCTAACGAATAGTAGGTACATGTTATATTTCCCTGACCGGGAAAAAAAAATGACAATACAATTTGAGAAGCAAAGTTTTAGTAGTCAGTAGCCCAAAAATGCTACTAATATTATGTAATATGTAATGGAATATTTTGTAAGGTAAAAAGAAACTATTTGCACATATGAAATACTTGCTGCAACTCAAAAAAGTTAATCTTCTGAAAAGTGTATAAGGTGTAATGTCCCAGAAGACCATTAAAGAATCTTTGAAATAATAAAACATAAAAATAATCAAAATAGTAAATATACTCACCTGCAGATTTTGGGAAGTGATTGAAGTTATCACTCTCATCCATGATAGATTTGGTACAGCATAAGCAGAGAGGGGTAGAATAATTTGCACATTCAGACCCTACAAGAGAAGGAACAGGAATTTAGGAGAACCACCAAAGTAATCACACTCAGAGAGTAATGAGGTTGTCTGAGACTCACCTTGTTGGTGCCACTGTTTCAAATGTAGCTGCTCTGATACAGATTCAGATATCACTCTCCTCACACAGCCTATTCTCATTTCCTTGTAGAAACAGATGTGGCTGTCATTTGTAATGCTGAGTGTATTCTCTCCTTCCCTTGGTGTCTATAATATGTGCTGCAAAGTGTCTGAATCTGATTGCATTTACTTCAAAATGAAAATCATATCAAACATTAAGAAAAATTTGAAGCAAACAACATGATTTATAGCAGAATGCAGGGGACTCTGTGGCTCTCTCAGGATTGGCTCCATAGGTAAGCAATACCTTTGGGAAGCTCTGTCCCCTGCCAAGGCCACAACAGGGGAGCTTCAGAGGAACAGTCACCCTTGATTTTTACCCCAGAGCCTCAGAAGACCTTTTATATCCCACCCTAGGTGGGGATATTACAGACCTGGGAAGAAAAGGATGAGATGCTGTGCAACATGGTAAGACCAGGGCTCCACTGAGCTTCTGAGCTGCATTGTAGTGTCCTGATGTTGTTGGAATTTCTATAACAAGACCAGATTATTGTTCACTGCTTTGGAATGGAGCCTCTTAGTCGAAAGGAGATCCTGTGATTCTGGAGTGGAATGCCAGGGAGGAATCAGATTTTGGTCCAAAACGATGGTATGACCTCTCCAAAAATAATGTGTGACCCCTGTAAAATGAAAATTTGTCGCTGCTGACAGTTCTTGTAAATGTTTTTAGGGATTTTTTTATTTCCCATACATCTTTACAATTTTGTCTTTCCGGAGTTCAGCTTTTGATGGATGAACTGGTCTCAACCAGAACCTTGGCTGTTTCACTGTTGCTTTTTATCTCGTATTGCTGAAATCAACCTTTCACATAACTTTAACTTGAAATAATAAATTTAAGTAATCCTATATGTGAGTAGTAGTCCTGCAAAGTAAGACACAAGTTATGTCACAACATGATCACACAAGGGAAGTTGGAAAGGTGTGAGTTTATTTTCTGCCTACAGGAATCACTGTCTGAAGTCTCTCTCATCACTTATTACAGTACTTATTACAGTACTTATTACTTATTACTTATTACAGCACTTATCATCTTATCTACTTATTACAGTACCATCTCTCATAAAATATCAGGCACAGTGTAAGCAGAGACAGGAAAATTGCAGATTATGTGATTTTTATCTCTTTATCTAGTGACTTTAAAGAGACACTGAATGAGTCTGGAAAGATAACTCGTGTGTGTATTCATACACAAGTACTCTCTTGGTTAAGATGCCATATTAGCTACAATCTATTGGGAAACGATTTTAAAAGTTTTGGCAGATTTCCTGAAATCTTCATCTGAATGGCAGGATCTCTGGTCTAAATTTAGTTAATGCTTCAGTAAAAATTAGGAGAATGGATTCCCCCATTAACAACTGAAACAGTCCACTGATGTACTTTGTATTTCATTTATACTTTCTGTTTTGCCTTTCCCTGAGTTCCTAAGTTTTGAGATATCAGCTTCCATGAGTGTGTGCATCTGGCTCCCTATAATTTTCTCGACAAGTAGGAATGAATATTGAGGTCCTAGAGCTGACCACCAAAGCACACGGGGCTCGTGTCCTGCTCCTGAACTACACTTGGTCAACAGACTGAAGGAAATTTATTATTGATGTAGCTGGTAAAACCCTATGTATTTCTGTCTTCTTATCAAGAATTCATTCCTTATCCTCCACATTTTCTGTTCAGAGAACCTCACCTCATAGATAAAGCTGTGTTTGGGGCCTACAGGGGTTCTGAATTTTCTCTTCTTATCCCTTTGCATTCCCCTTCACTTCTCTGCTGGCAAAATATCCCCTTCCACCAAGTGAACAAACCTGATAATGCCTTTGAGACTAGAGTAATTTTAAATTCTTTGGTACTTCGTATGGAGATGTTTTAAAATGTTTACACATGTAGTAGAGGTAGTAGAGGTAAGATTAAGTTGCAAGAAAGATTAAGTTGCAAGAAAGGGCAATAAAGCTGCAAGTGAAACAAATGAACCTCAGATATGAAAGCTAAAGTGTTACAGCAACACTGGCTTGACAATTTATTTGCTATTCTGTTTGAGGGTTTGGTTTGGGGGTTTTTTTCAGAGTTATAGCTTCTGGTAAAGCCATTTGCATCAAGTGCATCAACAGGGTATTAAAAGTATAACTGAAACTATTCCTGTTAATCCATTTAATATAGACCATCAAATAGTTTAGAAGTAATGAAGTCATAGTGCTCATGGTGTATGCTGGGTCACTACTTATAGTTGCTGTGGAAACCTTATTGTCTCTTCTACCACAGCAGTACATAATTGTGGCAGGTTTGTTTTTTCAAGGATTACATTCCAGACCTTTCAGAGAAAAAGAAATATTAATGACCTTCATCAAAAGTAGTTTCATTAAAGGAGAGCAAATTTCTCCCTTTTCTGCGATGGGTGTGGTAATAGGAGAGAGGCTGCATTTCAGATGCCACCTCAGGATCACTCCAGCTTTGCTGTTCAGGCACAAGGAGATAAAGCTACAGAACCAGGAGCACTTGAAATAAAATGGGCTGAAATCTCCAGTAAGAAGTATAGGCCATCTGCTCTTCCAGAAATCAGGCCATCAAGCAGTGATGGCTGTAACAGCTTAATTGCCCATTGATGGAGGCCTGTTCTAAATGGGTTTGCATACAGGGAGGATTCAAACAATGCCAACTTGTTACAGGGAACGTGGTAGCACGTGTGCAGCACACTGATACCAACCAACACATGGAAAACTCACCTGCCCAGGAAGGCTGTTGATGGCCATGCTCTTCCTAGGTGTATTTAAAGAAAAACATTGGTCTGGAACTTATATTTACAGTTAGGGGCTAATGCTTGCCCACTTGGGCAACCATCCTGTTAGCCTTCCCAAGTCCTGCTGTGAGGGTCACAGGCATCTTTCCTGACACAGAAATGCTTGTCACCAAAGAGCCAGTGCATCAGAATAATTCCTTATAAGAATGGCCACAAGAAAACAACTGAGGGCTTTCAAAGTGATATCAAAGGGGGGGGGGG